>JAFBJS010002640.1:176548-191901 GCA_016785265.1 Paraplagusia blochii | reverse complement strand
GTGGGTGGGGAGTAGAGTAGTCTGGGAGGTTGGAGAGGTGGTGGGGGGCGTTGCGGTAGGAGGCCCGTAGGGTGGCAGCCCCACTGCTTTTTTTTTTTTTTTTTTTTTTTCTGCCGCATCAGATTAATCATGGCATTCCAGGAGGATATTCCCGTTCTGAAGACAGAATCACAAAAATGGACTGACTGGAGGCAAAAGGGGAGATTTTGAGATCTGGACAGTGTGGGACACCTGATTGGGTTGGGGTCAAAACTCTAGTCTGGGTCTTTGTGGATTGGCAGAAATAAAGGGATTAGGAACCGCATCAAGATTTTCCAAGAAACTAAAAAGGTGTAATTAGGAAATGTGGTTGTTACATATAGAAGATCAGTCAAGTCAATAGGAGTCAGTCTCTTAGACAACAGTCATTTTTAATAGTCCATTGTCCAATGATATCAGATGGGTTAAAATGATTGGTCAGTCAATGATATTGGCTCATATGATTACTGGGTTAGCCTGGGTTTTACTAAATTAGCTGTAATCTCACATAGGGTTCTGAGGGCAGTGGCCTAGTGGTTAAGGAAGCGGACTTGGGTCTGCAAGGTCCCCGGTTCGAATCCCACTACCGCCAAGTTACCACTGAGATGCCCCGAGCATGGAATCGTCCCCACACACTGCTCCCCGGGTGCTCATTAGCAGAGGCTGTGCGCTGTGGTGTGAATCACAACGTCACAATGACAAAAAAGAATTTTTTTTTTCTTTCTTCGAGATGTTTGCATCCGTTTTGGGGGCAAAAAGTTGCATATTTTGGTATTGATTGATATGAGAATTGGAAATTACGTGTTTGGACAATATTGGTTCCTGTTTCTTGGATGGAAGGTCCAACAAAGGGAAACAGTGCAATGGAGAAACATGGTTTTTATTAAGGAAAGATGATAAAAGTCATGAAGAATCACTCTCTTATCAGCAGCAGCTAATGCTATCGCTCCAAAAGCAGGTTATTGGTAAAATATCAGAAAGATTGTTCTCAGTTTATCCTCCAACATAGAGAATCCCTTAACAAAATTCATGGAATTTGCAAATTTTTTTTGGAATCTCAGATTATCAGATTGCGTAACTTTGTACCAGTTGGTATCGCAATCAATGATTACGAGTTAGGACAAAATCAACAAAGATGAATACTGGACATCCCTGATTTTAATGAGTGCCCGCCGTACGTGTTGCGGACACGCCTCGTAAGCCTATTTGCTTTGGTATGAACGCAATTGTCTTGATTTGTGTTGCGCGGCTGTTTCCTATGATAAACATGCAGAGCGGTTCCCCAGTGGGTCCAGTAACATATGCAAACCTCTCCCCATTGCTGCAATAACATATGCAAAACAGAACCAGTGGCCTGGTCGCCTACACTCCCACCACCCGCTACTGCACAGATCACACACCCCCCCGTTCTCTGTCACACACACACACACAAGCCTGTTTGCTTCTCGGATTGCATTTTATAACTGTGTGTGTGTGCGTGTGTGTTCCTTCGGATTGTGGTTTGTAACAGTCATAGCTTTGTGTTGGCCAAAGGATTATCACAGCTTTGCCACCAGCAGTGAAGGCACGGAGCAGCGGAAAGCTTAGAGAGACACGATGTATGTGTCGGGGGCAACTGTGGGAAAAGTGTGTGCACGTTTGTGTGCGAGTGTGAGATAGGGGGTGGCACGGATGGCTGGTTGTCTATGCTTGCGCGCCGAAGCCCTTAGAATTTTGCGGAGACACACAAACTAAATCGTCAGTACTCTCCCTGGCTTCAATCCTTTTTTTTTCCCAACAGCGAAAAGCTTCAGTCACTCTTCATATTATATCAGCGGTCGGTGAATCAAACTCCTGACTCCTCCTGCTGTGCCTGTGTCCACTGGCTGGGTATTGACACAATTCACAAATATTTGGGAGAAACAAAAAACAACTTTAATCCAGAATGTTGGAGCGTGGAGGATTAAACTGTAACTGATTTAATTATTTAATTAAGCATCGGGCAAAAACGAACTTAACTGGAAATGCACAATATTATTACATTTTCAATACATTATGCTTATATATGAGCTTTGTAATATATACTTATTTATCTGTACCAACTACTGTGTGATTTACTGAGATCTGCATTTTTACATTCAATCGAATCATAATTAAAATAGAAGAATTAAATGAGCTGCAATGCTGCCATCTAGTGACTTTCACTTTACCTCCAAAATTAGTTCAGGGTACAGATCCTTTGGCAAAACCCAGGCAGTGGTTCTTACAGCTGTCATATAATTCCACTTGTATCATGATGGTAATATTGATTAGCCATCATCCATAACTTTATCCGCAAATATTTTTGTTACCATGGATCAGGATGGCCCACCTCGGTTGCAGCCTAGCTAGTGGATTCAAACCTGAAGCCTTGTTGACCCAGGTCTGCTTCCTTAACCACTGAACCACAGCAGCTGGCCTGGATGTTAAGTCAACAGGTCAACTGAAGGTGATCAACTGGCAGAAGGTGGACGAGCGAAGTAAAAAGAGTGATTAAAAAAGACAACCAGACGACGTCCCCAAATGACCTAGTCTAAATAGACCAAAATAAAAGTGTCCACAAAGACAACTAAACCTCTGCACAGGAAGTGACAGAGACGAAGAAACATCCAGGTGTTTCATATGTTCTGGAGAAGGGAGAGTCAAATGCACAAAGAACACAGACCCCACAGTGACATGGGTTTGATTAGGAATTGGTTTGATTAGGAGACACATTCTAAAGGCAACTCATCTATTCGAGAAGAGACAAAAAGGACAAATTCATTGTTAAAGACAGATTTTGAACTCTTAAAAAATTGAACTATGTCATGAAGTCAAATCAAGATCTCAGACCTATGACTGACCTGTAACTTTGACAGTTTTGACTTTGAGTTACAGCGAGCGTCTCTCTGAGTCGTCTCAGGACAGAGGACGAGAAACAGAGAGAGAAACTGATTTGATCCCGCAGGCCCTCGCCCCGTTAGCTATTTAGATGCCCCGATAAGAGGCATTGGTTGAAAACAGAGGTGGACCCGGAGAGGGATAAGGGATTTTTTTTAATTAATATTATATGAGTCAGACAACTCTTCCCAGATGCGTGATCGCTCTAGGTTTCCAGACATATATTACAGGTTAATGGAAGAAAAGAAGGGGATTTCATTTCTTCTCTTTCTTTGGACGGGGACCTTCATTCATTCCGTCTGTGTTCTGGATCAGAGTGTGCAGAGATAACACCAGCCCAAGGTCAGGAAGGAAGAGACAGAGGGAGACCTACATCCAATTTACATGAGAGATGAATGGGAAGAGGGGCACGGAGGGTGGAGGCTGAGGGTGAGGGGGCTTGAGACAGGGACCGTGATCTCCTAAGGGCACACACATACACACACACACAAGAGCAGGAGTGTGTGTGTGTGTGTGGGTTTGAATGTGTGTATGTGCGCGCTCACAAGAGGTCTGTGATCTCCTGGCCTTTGTGATGGAGATGGGCCCGGCCGGTCTGACCCGATAATGACGCGACGCTCTAATAGCATTCATCCTTTCTGCTGCAAAACTGCTCAAGCGGAAAAGGGAGAGAGTTAGAGGGGAGGGCATGAGGGGCGGGGGAGTAAGGGTGAGGGGAAGGAGGAAAAGAGGAAGAGGAGAGTGGAGGAGAAGAAAAGGAGAGGAGAGGTGGTTGGCTAAGCGTTGGTTAAGAACTGACATGGGACACAAATGATTTGTAATCTCGGAATCAGGAGAGAGGGACTGTGTGTGTGTGTGTGTGTTGTGTGTTAGTGTGTGTGTGAATGTGTGTGCTCGCTGCACGGAAGCAGCATGGTGCCAGTGTGTTTGTGGCTGTGACTCTCTTTTTCTTTATCAGTGTATATTTGCGGTGAGCACTGGAGCGTGGAAGGCTTTCAGAAAACTGGCCCATAGGGGACAGGACCCTGTGTCCAACACACACACACACACACACTCGCTCAAACACACACACACACACACACACGTACATGGTAACTTATCATACAGGCTCATTACAGGCCTCTAACTATAGCCTTGATAGTCTGCTTTATATCACTGCTCGTATTCACTGAGTCCAACCTCAATAGCAGGTGATGTCAGGACGGGTTGGACTGGGAGACAAACTGAAAAAAAATCCCTTGTTCATTTGTATCTTTGGTGAAAAGATTATTATTTTAATATATATATGTATTTTTTTTGTCCCTTATTTAGACCAGAAGAGGTCCTCCAGTGATGCTGCAAGGAGAGGACGACGGTCGGTCTCCGGCCTATTGTTACAACTGTTCCAGGAAAGGACACTTTGGCTTCGTGAGTATCTCAGCGACCTGAGTGTCATGTTTTATATCTCTTTAATTTAGAAAAAAAATATTTTGGTGCTTTGGAAATTGAAGTGAATTCATATCCCATGATATAAATGATTCAGTGTTTCAGATTAAAATGGTTGATCACTGCCTTATAGAGCAGACCGGGGCAAACTACGGCTCGAGGGCACGACGTGGCCCAATTAGCATTTAAATCCAGCCCTCTGAACTTCTCCAAAATATACCGTAAATTTATATTAGCATTATGCTTTGTTTTTTATCCCTGCAAAGCCCACTCTCCCCACTAGATGGCACAGATGCGACTAAAAGCATTTTTTGCATTTTAGCCTCTACAAGTGAGCGAAGATATCATTTATCTTACCGTATTTTCACTATACTTAAAGGCACAGTCTCAGTTATGTGCCCCATTACTACTGTATATTTAGCACACACAAAAGGGGCACCTGATCATAGGGGCGGGTTTTACCGTAATTTACGGACTATAAGCCACACCCAATACATTATTTAAAAGAAAAAACATTTTGTACATACATAACCTGCACCTGACTATAAGCTGCATGTGGCAACGTTGAAACATCAGATATTTACAAAGAGCTTTTCTTTTTGCATTTTCCATGATGAGGGTCAGTTAATGCAAATTTTATTAATGTACAAAGCGTTACTGTACGTTAAACCTCTTCTTCTTCTATGGTGTTTATTGGCGGTTGTGACTTGTGTCTTCCACCACACCACCTATCTCACTTTTACCTCTTCTGCTTGAGCGCCCCCTGGTGGCCGTTAGAAAAAATGCATACATTAGCCGCATTTCTGCATAAGCCACAGCGTTGAAATTGTGTGACAAAAGTTGCAGCTTATAGTCCGGACATTACGGTTTAATACAAGCCACGCCCACACTTCCCCCTCTACTATGTCCGCCTCACAACACACACACATAGGGCACACTTCATTATAGGGCAAAAAAAACAAAGCCTTTTGTGTGCGACTTTTAGTCTTGAAAATACTGTAGTTCACATGTATCACAAATATATCATCCATCTGGTCCTCACCTGGTCCCCGTGTTAAATTTTAGTGCCCACTGTGCCCCCTGGTGTCAAAATGTTTATGTCTATACAGTCTTGTGTGCAAGTGGTGGCTCAGCGGTTGAGGAAGCAGACTTAGGTCCTGACGGTTTCAGGTTCAAGTCCAACTTCTGCCATGTTTCCACTGAGCATGGCACTGTCCCCACTGACCCCAGTGCTCAAAGCTCCCCACTGTCACACACTACACAGGAAACTCGCCTGAAGTGAAACCGTTCCTCTGAATATTGGTCATCAACTGTGTCACGAGCTCTAATGACTCAAACAGAACATTCCACTCTCACTGTCTTGTGACACCTTCTATCTCCTGTTGTCCACAGTCCTGCACACAGAGGAGGATGTTCAACGGCAGCTTTGCCACCATCCCGTTCATCAACCACTACGACACGCCGGAGGACGTCAACCGCAGGCAGCACAGATTAAAGCTCAAGGTTAAAGGTACGTAAGTCACTTGCACAAACATTTACTCTTTGTCTTGAGCCTCACTCCCCTTATTAGTTTTATCTCTGCCGATGCCGTGGAGGAGTGCAAACAGGAGAGCATCCTGCCACTGGATCAGACGTGGACAGGAGTAATCCTCAGTCTTTGTGAAAACACTAGAGGCGTTTTCCTGATATGGACGTTGAGTGTGTTTAACCCTCAACAAAGACAAACACAGGCTTGTGTGATGTTTTCAAGCTGCTTCTTTTATACGACCTTCATGATTGTTAAACATTTTAATAAAACAAAACCTATGAAAATATTATTAAAAAGTACAAAATCAAACTTCAGAGGTATGCAGTTTTACGTAACGTAGAACATATGAAGACAGGGCTCCCAGACATCTCCATCATCTCAATATTCTTTTGCCATTTCCTGCATTTTGTATTTAATTTAACCAAAGGATGACAAAAGTGTGACTTATTTGTTTAAGACAGATTTTTTTTATCCCTGACAAATTAGGTTACTTAATACTCTAAATATAAAGTACTGTAAATAAGTTGAGGGACAGTGGTTATATTGGAAGAAGAATGATCCTAGAGATGTAGCTACCAGGTAGGAGACAAAGAGATTGATGGATGCAGTGAGGGAGGACATGGAGGTAGATGGAGTTAGAGTAGAAGAAACAGAGGACAGGGAGAGATGAAAAAAGTTGACTTGTGTGGCAACCCCTGAAAAAGGGACAAGCTGAAAGGAGAAGATAAGAATCCTTGCCTTTTTCAATTCCTTTTTAAAAGAAAGTGCATTCTTTTCATTGGTCGATATATTTTAGGGTAAAAGTCTTTCTTTTTCCTCCAGAACTAAAGAGAAATGGTTGCTTCCCCGACACGCCGGAGACCCCAATGACTGCTGGACCAGCGAAGAAGAAACAGAAGCTCAGCCACCAACCCAACAACCACAAACCCAATTCTGGCCACATCTTTTTCAAAGACGGCGACAGCAGAAACACAAAAACAAACAGATCCAACAAGTGCAAACAGCAGCAGAGCAGCGGCACGGCCAAACCATGGAAACCCAAGAGACCCGTGCCAACCTCCAGGGACCGACTCCCTCCTGCTAAACTCATCCTGGATGAAGCTGATGACTATCCCAGAGGAGGAGCCAAAGAACATTTGAAGGAGAAGAAAAGGTTCAAAAAGAAGAAGAAGAAGAGTCAGGGGTTTTCTAAAGGTGGACATGAAGGCAGCAACACATCAAATCATCTATTTGGGTCGGGGTCACATCAACAGGCCACAGAGAACAGGAAGAGGAGGAGAAGTAGGAATAAAAAAAACACTGCAGAGATGTATCCCACAGATGAGAACCTCTTCATCATCAAACAAAGGAGGCGCAGCAGATAGCATCGAGAAAAGTCAAGGACTTCACCACGAGCGTGACCTCAGTGTAGAAGTCTTAGCTTTTTTAATTTAAGGCTGGTGTAAAGGCTGATAAAACTGTGCTCTAATGATGACACACTGGTGGAAATGTAGTTAATGTCAACACATTAATGTTCAGTCCTGGATCAGAACCGTTCTGGAATAATGGATCCTCATCATAGTCTGTTTAGGTTCAGGTCTTGAAGATGTTTCACCTCTCATCCAAGAGAACTGAAGAAGCCTTGAGGACAGAGGTGTCCAACTCGGTTCCATATTTCACCTAGAAACCTTGAATCTGGAGAAGCTAATACTTTATAGTGTCAACATATGAGTAATTGAAAATTAAATTAGAAATAAAACAGACATCAGTGGTATATGTTCCTTTTTTGTGACGTTTTCACAAACCTAACGAGAACGAATAAAACAAAATGTCCTATTAAAAAAAGACCAGTATTTAAGGGCTATAGTGGAGGGCCATCTCTAGTAATATTAAATAATAATAACAACTTGTTCTTATATAGCGCCTTTCAAGTAACCCACACATTCGATATAATCTCGCGGGCCAAATATAACTACAATGCGGGCCAGATTTGGCCCCCGGACCTGAGTTTGATCTGGGATGAGAGGTGAAACATCCTCAAGAAACTTACTTAGTCCAGTCTGCACTTTCCACCAGTGTGCATTTCAGAGGAGTTTAAGGAACTGCTCCAGTCATGAGTTTTTTATTTCAAATGCTTCAGTGAGAAAATGGTTCAGGTGACAAACATTAAGTCGTGTCATGTGACTCATCCACAAGTTAACAGCAGAATAATCTCTGACCTGATGCGTATTTCGATGGCATCTGGTGAAGAGAAGCCTTTTTTTTGTTAATTATGGCAGTTTTTTAAATTCCCCTGATGGTATTTATAGCTGATCTAATTTAATTGCATTACATATATTTTTTAAAATAACAAAACAGTATCTGTGTCAACATTTCTTTAATTCCTACCGTATTTTCTTTGAAAGACTAAAGGGCATCAAGATGTATTTGTTTACATCAGGCAGTAACTGAGATGTTACAGTGATGGTGGATAAAGACATGTTGACATAACGCTGCTCAGATGCAGCCTGTTGATCTATAATAAGGACATTTTGCCTCAGATAAATACAATTCTGCAGGAATCCAGTGAACCACAGTGATGCACATTTACTGTCTTTCTTTGACTGTGAAACATACAACTGTGTAACTCTCTCCAGAAGAGGATGTTCATTAAACAATGACAGCAAACAACTCTACAGTGGGACTGCTGTGTCTGCGACTTCAGGTCATGACGTTCATGCATGAGGATGGATTTTATGTCAGTGACTCTTTAACCTGGTCTCTGCCTTCCTCTAAAGGTCTTTAAAATTTAACTTTTTTAATTTTTTCACCAAACCTAGCTGTTAACTCAACTGATAACAGAACATAAATCATTTTATTTTATTTACCTCTTTAACTAAAAAAAATCTTATTTAATTTTTAAATATAAAACAGCAAAAATGGTAAAAAAAAAACAAAAAAAACATTTTTTTCAGAGGCTGTTTATTCAGTTGTTAGATTTTGTAGAAAAAAATGAAGACAGACATGACAAAAAAATAGTCTTATCAATTGGCAATTTTCTGGTTTGAAGAAATCCAGAATAGGGATGTGGTTGGTCAGTAACTAACTTTTATAGACCGAGCAGAAGGCAAGACTATGGAATCACTCAAATTTGATGAAAATTGTTGGAATCATGAAAAAAAAAAAAAACACTTGAACACACCACACGTCCTGTGTCTTTTATTACCTTTTATTTCACCATGAAATGGTTGTCAGTTTCTCAGCCATTTGTGTAATAAAACTATGAAAATAGATTTACAGTAGTTATATGATATGTGATGTATTTCTCCATGACATTAGGACAGAAAGTGTGAACTGAAATAAAAGGGCAGGGTTACTAACACAGCATTATCCTTGCACCCTGTCAGAGGCACTGCTGGGATTCGAACCCAGGATCTCCTGTTTACTAGACAGGCGCTTTAACCAACTAAGCCACAGCGCCGGTGGTTTCGGGGTTACGTGTTAACTTTTTCAAAGTAAAATCAGAATTCGTTAGGATTCCTTCAACATATGTCCCGGCATTGAGCAAGTGCTTTGCTTTCATTCGAATTTATCTAGTTCCCGATTAAGGCATAACAGGTAATAATAATAATAATAATAATAATAATAGATATTTCCATACAGCCTTTCTTTTCGTGAAGCATTTTTTTTTGCCAAGGACAGTTTTATTTGGACGCCAGGACTTTGCCCCCTTCCCGGTCCTCCAATCAGCATCCTTCAGCTCTAACGCAACAAATAACAGTCCTCGGATTTCTTGATTTTAATCCACTAGCCCCGCCTACTGAGCAGCGTTTCCGGTTTGTGTGACAGTCAACCCGTCCTTAGGTGTCATGTTTATTATGGTTAGTATACTTCCTGAGGTTCCCCGCGTAGGTTATCTTTACGTGGCGTAAAACTGTTCCCGGTAAACTCGCGATATTTCGCTTCGGCTGTGCCCCGAGGGGGCGGAGTACGTGACAAAGGTAATCTGTTACTTGTGGATACCAGAAGACTCAGAACACCGGGTGAGCCCAGAAGCAGAAGGACGAGGGAAATTCGGGACAATTTATAATTTTACGGAAAGACGAACATGGGGAACGGAACCGGTGACACCGAGCTGGACCAGGCTGTCAGTCAGTGGCTGCAATACGACCAGGTTAGCCCATAGCTAACGTAGTTAGCTGACTAGAGAGATCCAACACACACATGCTGGATTTATGAATTAAAATATGAAATGTGACTGTGATTACAAACGTTTAACAAACCTAAACTTTACACACTAACAAAGTTATGGTTAGTTTGTTGTTTATTGTCTATACTCGTGTCATTTCACGTTTTATGTAATAAAAATGCCTGTAATATGCAATACCTTTAATACTATAATTATTTTTGTTTAAGAACGACTTAAATGGTTTGTATAAAAGATATAAATCCCAAATTTGCATTTTTTAAATGATTTTACGTACCTAAATGTTTATGTCGCACAACATGAAGTTAGAAATGTGAAGTTAAGAGGCAAAAACTTCCCCAAAATTGATGAGACATCAATGTTGCATCATTTATATCTTCTAAGTAGAAATTCTATTATTTAGAAATTCTAAGCAGAAATCCTAGGGCGTAGTATTTGGTTCCTGTTCCTGCCTTGTGTCTGTTGTAAGAAGTGTTTCACCTTTATTAACACATTCAAGTGATTTAAACTTACTTGCAAAGAAAGACTGTGCAGTGTCTGTTGGGAAGCAACTTATTCAGTAATTATGTGCAACCGTCAGTGTTGCTGCTTATTTGACCAGTAGTGGTCATGTGGGTTCACTTACTGCTAATGTAATGTAAATGTTTAACTCGAGGCATGCTTTTTGAAAATGTGGTTCAATCTGTTTCTTATTTTAACCCAAGGGTCTCAAACTCACGGCCCGCCATTTGCCATTTTTAGATTTATTCTTCACATTTTATGGTAAATCCTATAGTTCTCAAAACCCTAATCCACAGTCTCCTTCTGGTTCAGTGTTGTATTACACAGAATCTATGGGAAACTGACTTTTCATTAAATTTTTTTCTCTTGGCCATTGGTTGAAATGGCAATGTGTGTGGTGGCCCTCAACATTTTTGGGTCAGAGAATAAACTATTTTATTAACAATGGGCTTTTCTTTCTCAGAATCCCAAAACAGCATCTTTGGTGCAGGACATGGTGAAGGAAGGAGCAGTGGACGCTCTGAAGAAATGTTTCTCTTCCAGAATGGAGTTCGGCACAGCAGGTCTGAGGGCAGCCATGGGCCCAGGTGTGTCCTGCATGAATGACCTCACCATTATCCAGACCACTCAGGTTGGTTTATGCTTAGATAATGCAAGTTTTAACAACGTAAAGAGCATGAAATGTGTAGGATTGAGGTTATTGCATCAGTCAATTATAAACATACACTTTCAGATAATTACTATAGGCCGGTAAAGCATGTGATCATTCCAGAATGACATGATATGGTGATATAAGAGAAACCAGTGTAGCAATGGAAACAGCCACAGGGAAAACAGAAGAAGAAAAGCGAGAAGAACAAGAGAAGTGACAAACAAACAAACACTTTTTTTTTTTTACACATTTTCTTCCAATTAGGGCTTCTGTCAGTATCTGGAGGAGAGCTTTGAGAACCTGAAAGAAAGGGGGGTGGTGATTGGATACGACGCCCGGGCCCATCCTCCCAGCGGTGGCAGCAGCAAACGATTCGCCAGCCTGGCTGCAGCTGTCTTCATCAGTCGAGGCATTCCTGTGCACCTCTTCTCTGACATCACTCCGACACCTTTCGTGGTAATTTAAGATGACACTAACATAGCTTATGTAGATTTATACGAATGACACCAGTAAAGCAGGGGTCTCAAACTCGTGGCTTGTGGGCCACCTGCGGCTTGTGGAATCATTTTTGCGGCCCGTACCTTGATGTGAAAGTTGATTTGTACTTTACATTTTATGGCAAATCCTATAGTTTTCATAACATTGATCCAAAGACTCCTTCTGGTTCAGTGTTTTACACAGAATGTATGGGAAACGGATTTTTCTTTTTTTTTTTTCTTTTGTGAAATGATAGTGTGTGTGGTGGCCCTCAACTTATTTGAGTTTGAGAACCCTGCAGTAAAGGGTAGAACATATTAACCTCAGGGCATTTTGTCTGGTGTGATGCTTGTCATTTGGAAACAGCAGGGGCAAATTCCATTCCATACGTGTGCGTCCTCACCTTTTACTCCAGTTGCCATTGCATAACATACATAGGAGTTACTCTGCCTTCACATGAACATGAAAACTAACGCAGTTATTGTTCTGTCACTTGTGATAGAAAATTTGAAGTGTAGATTATTAAATTGTTGTTTCTCTGCAGCCTTTTACAGTTTCTCACCTGGGTCTCTGTGCAGGCATCATGGTCACTGCTTCTCACAACCCTAAACAGGACAATGGCTACAAGGTAAAGCTGTTTTAAGGGTCAAGCTAATTTTTAATCTCATCCTAAAACCAGTTGTAATATATTTGTAGTGTTTAAACATGAGAGGCTTGGATGTAGGTTTACTTTTTGGTTATTTACACGGATCAATACAGTTTTTGCACAAATGTCTTGTGTTTTGTCCTGGAATATCCTTTTCTGTTTCTGCCTCAGGTGTACTGGGAGAATGGGGCCCAGATTGTGTCCCCTCATGACAAAGGAATCTCCAAGGCCATAGAGATTAACCTGGAGCCTTGGCCGGAGTCCTGGAATGCAGAGCAGGCCTTGAAGAGTCCCCTGCTCAAGGACCCGTATGAGAATATCCACACGGAATACTTCAAGGCCATTCAGAAACACTGTCACCACAGGTACTCACTTATACAAATACACATACAGTTTTATCGTTGGCTCCAGATTTGGATTGTATACATCAGGGGTCTCAATCTCAAATGTGTTGAGGCCCACCACCCCCAGTAAAATTTAATAAAAAGTTAGTTTCTCATAGATTCTGTGTAATACAACACTGAACCAGAAGAAGACTGTGGGTCAAGGTTTTGAGAATTATAAGATTTACCATAAAATGTGGAGAACAAATCTGTAAATATTATAATAAAATCAAATTTCACATCAAGGTGGGGGCCACAAAATATTGTTCCACAGGCCGCAAATGGCCCACGGGCCGTAAGTTGGAGACCCTGGTTTACATGGATCTGGCTTAAACAAATATAGTGTTTAAACTGAGCCAAAAAATACAACTCTGGTTCCTGTAATGCATATGCAAGGCCTGTATGTGGCACTGTATGAACCATATTCTAACATACTAACACCAGAAGAAATAGTAGAAAAAAACGGAAAGAAACCAAAGTTGAAAAAAAATGAAAATGTGTGTTGTTTTTGTTTTTGCTACTGTAGCAAAAACACAAATAAAATTGAAAATCAATGTTCATATTACTATGTTCAATAAATGTTTCAGTTATATTTTGACAATACAGTTGTTATGTTGGGTGGCAGCGGTGGCCTAGCGGTTGAGGAAGCAGCCTTGGAAGCACAAGGCTTCAAGTTCGCATCCGCCAGCTGCCAGGTTGCCACTGAGGTGCACTGTCATGATCTGCCAGGTGAAGGCAGTATGGAGCAGTGAGATTTTGGTGGAGACTTATCTGGAGTCTCTACAACTGAATGAATGAAGAGATGTTGTAATGAAATCCCCAAATGTTTTCTTCTGGTCTTTTTTCAGAGAAGTAAACAAGAGTTCCAAGGTGAAAATCGTACACACGTCCGTCCATGGTGTCGGCCACACCTTCGTACAGTCGGCCTTCAAAGCCTTTGACCTTCCTGCTCCGTTCGCCGTAGCGGAACAGAAAGATCCAGACCCGGAATTCCCCACCGTCAAATATCCCAACCCCGAGGAAGGAGAGGGAGTTCTGGTAAGAACAAAACTTCACTGAGTGAAGACGGCACTCTCAGGCTCTCAGCTGCTGTAGTGAGCTTATGTGAAATGTTGTCTTTTTGTTTTGGTAGACTCTGTCGTTTGCCCTGGCAGACAGAGAGGGCGCCACTGTGGTTTTGGCCAACGATCCTGACGCTGATCGACTGGCTGTTGCGGAAAAACAGGAAAGGTGTGTACTTTTGTTTTTTATATCATTTATTGTTTATTCATTTGCCACATAGATTTTTTTAGATGCTATATATATTGCTGTATATATTCTGTCTGTGTATATTGTTAGTCAGTCAGCATCCAGGTTTTGAAAAGAATAAAAATTCATCTAATTATGATGAATTGATGAGTATGGGTTAGAGACACTACCTACAGGCAGAGGACAAGAAACAGAGCTAGATGTGGACGAGTTAAAGATGCTGATGTTCTCTTTAGGAGAGACAAGGATGGACAGGATCAGAAACGAGGTGATTAGAGGGACAGGAAGGTTTGGAGAAAAAGCTAGAGAAGACAGCATGAGATGGTTTGGACATGTTCAGAGGAGGGACGGTGGATACATTGGTAGACGAATGATCCTAGAGATGGAGCTACCAGGTAGGAGACAAAGAGGAGATTGATGGATGCAGTGAAGGAGAACATGGAGGGAGTAAGAGTAGAAGATACTGTAAAATATAATTTTACTTGTCAAATCAATTTATTGTTAATTATCTTTGACATTAGATTCAATCTAACAGTTTAGTGAGTAAATTCCTTGTCTTTGTGGATCTGCAACGCTTACTGTTCCCCAATTCTCCTGCCCTGACAGCGGGCAGTGGCAGGTGTTCAGTGGTAATGAGCTGGGGGCACTGCTGGGTTGGTGGATGTTCCGCTGCTGGAAACAACAGAACCCTGAAGCAGACGCCGTTAAAGACCTCTACATGCTGTCCAGCACTGTCTCATCCAAGATCCTGAGGGCCATCGCTGTCAAAGAAGGTTTCCACTTTGAGGTAACACATAAAGTACTGTACTTACAGACTGTGTGAATAAAGATACTACTGCATGTACTGGAAGTGAAAACCCTTTTCTATAGAGAAAAAGCAGTGACTACTTTATCTAAGACAGGATTTAGATTTGAAAATGTTGACTTTCCGACATACGTCACACTCACCTTCACTGCTGTCTGGACAGGAAACGCTGACAGGATTCAAGTGGATGGGAAACAGAGCCAAGGACCTTTTGGACCAGGGCAAAAGTGTTCTCTTTGCTTTTGAAGAGGCCATAGGTACGAACATGACACACACTCACAACAGTGTTAATGGTTTGTGTAGTTAATACAAAAGTGAGCATAGATAAATTGAGGCCTTATTGGCGGCACAGACCAGTTCAATGTGTTCCACTATATTCACAGAGCGGTCATTAAGTTGTGGCAGAAAAATACTTCTTAATAGAATTTAATTTCCGGTGTTCTGGAATATTTTCCTACCTATAAAATCTTCCTACCCAAATTAACTGGATTTCTCAAGCGCACACAGCCTATAATTTTCTCCTACCAGACCGGTATAAAAAGTTAGAATCTTGTATCAATGACTCTGCGTCATTTTGAGTTTATTGTTGTTGTCTTCACTGAGAAAA
>JAFBJS010002640.1:157526-176535 GCA_016785265.1 Paraplagusia blochii | reverse complement strand
ATGATGGAATCCTAGCCATTCTATTGGTCAGTTCTTTTGTTGATATGGGTATGGATCAAGTGGAAGTAATAGCCAGATGGGGCCAAAAGGAAACATTATTTCTCTGCAACCCGGCACCAATTCACCCACGGACCAGTACCAGTCCCCAGCCCTGTGGTTGGGGACCACTGCCCTAGGGGGACTTGACCAAATAATTGAGATCCACTGCTTCAGATGAATATAATCCATTCTTGTGACCTTTGTTGTAGGATACATGTGTAGTCCCTTTGTTCTGGACAAGGATGGAGTCAGTGCTGCAGCCATAGCAGGAGAAATGGTTTCCTTTCTGGCGACTAAGAACATCAGCCTCTCTCAACAGCTGACGACGATCTTCACAGAGTAATACATACTTGTCTTCTCACCTTCTAACAGTACAGATTTAAAAAAAAACATCCGTAAATATTAATAATTTTGCAGAATCTCACCTGTGGATTTGTATTTTGTAGGTACGGTTACCACATCAGTAAAAACTCCTACTTCATCTGCCATGACCAAACCGTGATCCGTGCATTGTTTGAACGCCTGCGCAACTATGGCGGCCAGAAGGACTCGTATCCCTCCGAATGCGGGGGCTTCTCCATTACAGCAGTAAGAGACCTGACCACCGGCTACGACAGCAACCAACCCGACAAAAAGGCTGTGAGTCAACAAACACACTTATATTCTATTGTACTGACATTCATGATTTAGCAAAAGGAATGTGTGATGTAATAAATAATAATGAATAGGCAGCTCATCGTACGGTGCAGTGTGATTGGTTTGGGCTGCAACTCTAAAAAAATCGAATTTGTCTTTTTCCTTATTTGCCGATTTCCACACAGGTTCTTCCCACTTCCAGTTCCAGTCAAATGATCACTTTCAGCTTTTCCAACGGAGGTGTGGCCACAATGAGAACCAGCGGCACTGAGCCAAAAATCAAATACTACACTGAGCTTTGTGCAGCTCCAGGAAACAGGTAGCTTCATAGATATAGAACTAACATTTTCAAAAATTTAATTTTATTAAAGTAGTAATAGTTTAGAAAACACAAGATATACTGAAAAATATTTTTTTCTTCTCTTTACTACAGTGATGTGAAACACCTGAAGAAGGAACTGGACGAGTTGGTTGAAGCCATTGTACAAAACTTCTTCGAGCCACAAAAAAATAAATTACAGCCCAAACCAGAGTAGAATCTCAACATAATTACAGTACAATCACAACTTCACTAGCTTCCATTTCAATGTCTTAATATAAACCAGCAGGGATGTAAACCAGGAGAAATATGACAACACTGATAATGTTTTTATAGAAATAATGTGCTTCCTACTCCACTCAGTCATTTGTTTTTAGCCATTTACTGTGAAAGACAACAGTCATCATTCCTGCTCCTGACTGTGTCTTAGATGTGTATTTAAGCTTGAAACTGAATGTATAATATCAAATACATCAGGAAAATACAGTGGTTAAAGTGTCCAAAAAGTATTTTATTTTTTAAACCCATTCCTGATGTGAAAAGCTTTAATTTTAATATCTGTATATGACAAGACTGTGCCTGAAATTCTGGTAAATAGAGTATAATTCACACTAGATAAATATCCACTCTTTCACCGTAATTCTTTTTATGTTTGGAAAGAAAAGTTGTGAAGATGTCTCCTAATAAAACAGTTCTCAACAGAATCCTTGTACATGTTGTTATTAAAGAGTTGATGGAAATGTGTATTTCTCTATGAGTAGTTAAGAATTCTATTCAAAATAATTATTTCAACAAAGTCAATTCCCATTTAAACATTAGTCAACCCTAGGTTACTTTTCAAAGCAGATTTACAGCTCAAAAAAAATTAAATTAAAAAATTAAAGTAAACATAAATATCCACGACACAATGAAAATATCAGAATTTAAGAAAGTAAATGTATTATCTCGCGATACATAGTGAAACTCGCACGAGACAAAAATTAAAAAACCGCAATGAACAGAGTGAGTGGCAGGAGAACCGCGATACCGAGAAGACATAATGTATTTATATGTACATACAGTAAAACCCAAAGACGGCTGTGACGTAGGATGACATATGACAGCTATAGGCAATTAACATCCGGTTTTCAAAATAAATCGTTTCTCACGTAGCAACACGACAATCAATTTCTAAAAGTAAATTAATGTGTTGTTTCCTCTGTGGTGTGTTAGTATTTACACATCCACAACCCGGGTGAGTGTTGATGTGACATCCTGACATGCCGCGGTGCACGCCCGCAGCACGTAGCAGCCATGCTTCACCTGTAGGTGGAGTGAAGAGCAGGGAGGTGGAGCTGTTCTCTGCTAAAATTAACACACCCACACTAACGGAGGGTGAGTGTCTTTCTTCACCCTCAGCGGTAACAGCTTGAACTTCTACGGAGAGAACGGGTAGGAAGGCTGTACTGTCCACTTGTCCATTTGTCCACTTGGACAAGACATTTATTTAACGAACAAGAAAGTGACGATGCAGCACAAAAATCGAGTTATTGAGAGTTATCGATATTATTGTGCTACTTTACGTGGTGTCTTATTAAAATATAATGTTTTGAAGTCAGCTCGTGTTGTAGATGTATTAAAAAATATATAATCAGATTAGAAATCACGTATGGATATTGAATTAACATAAACCAGAAGATAAATAAAGGTAATCACCAGTTTAAACATATGAAATTTAAAAAAAAATTGATTTATTATATATATATTACATGAAATTAGACAAAAAATAAAGATGTCCAATAAAAAGACTGATTTTCAGTGGCAGTTTCATCAACATGAATATTGAACATAGTGGTGTTTTATGAACCAACTAATGTACAGCAGCAGGAAATAACACAGGCCTCGATCTACACAGTTTACATGTTACTGTATGTTTGTCCTTGACAGTTAAAGCTCAGGTCACTAGACAACAGGACACGTGCGTGTAGTCGGGTAAACAACAGCAGGTGGTCATTTGGTGGAACACCCTCTAAATGACCCTCTGGCTACATTCAGAGTCAGATGTCTTTTTCAACTTCCTCTTCAACACATTTTACAGGGGAGCCGAAGACAGAATACGTCCCATAGCCATGTCAATATGGAAGGTCTCTACTTCGAAGTGAAGCTCCAAGAAGATCAATCTGAGAAGCGACCTGCCAAGTTGACGTCAAACCGCCATTCGAGTCCATCGCTCCCAAACCTCTACCCTTCCAGAAGATATCAGGAAACCTCACGAAAACTGATCAGTGAGAGGTCTAAATCATGGGGGAGCAAATTAGTCCACCTGGGTGAGAGGAAGGACGTAGATGAGGTGGTGAGGTATGAACTGAAACTGATTGGCTTCCTACCGGTCCACCACCTCACCACCATGACCATGTTGCCCTGGGTGGTAGCAGAGATCAGCAGGTCGCATCCTGTGGGAAAGGAGTCCAGTACGACGCCACGGTATTCGAGGCCTGACGTTGGACACGGGCATCGTTTCACCCCCGATCAGATGGTGTCTCTGTGTGTGTCTACATCATGGGTTCAGTGTGTGTCCGCACTGGAGGACGGTGCAGTCTGGGATCCTCTCTCGCACACGGTGCTGTTTGAATGTCGTCCACACCAGGTGACCAAGCTCATTCACAACAGTCTGGATCCTGGCAGCTTCGGGTGTCTGGTCAAGAAGGAGTCCCACTGTGCCTGCTTTGTGTTCCAGTGTCACGACAGCACCAAGGTAGGTGGGTGTGGACCGTGTGTACCGATCTATCTATCTATCTATCTATCTATCTATCTATCTATCTATCTATCCATCTATCCATCTATCTATGCTGCTATTGTTCGTTGTGGCGTCGCTGCAATCTCCGTGCCTGCCACCCAAATCACACCATACCATTCTATGGCAGCCGGTGAATCTGAACCCTGTGGATCTTGCGGACCCAAGTTAGCTTCTTTAATTATTTAACCACTACTGTCACCTGGATATCACATGGTTATGCCAATACTGACATTTTTTTATTATTTTTGGACATCCCTAGTATTTAGGAATTTTATTTATTATGTTTATTGACATTATGATTATTTATTAAAATAAGAAACTCTGTTGGCACATACTCTGTACATTCACCCTGTAGTCCTTTCACCTCTGCTCCAGATGGCGTGTTATTCCAGCCCTCTGTGTGTGTACTGTAAAGCTGCAGCTGGTGTCATAGTCAGGCCAAAGACATTTGATAGCATCATCATTCCTGTCAGGTCCAGCATAACCACAACTTAAAAGAGGCGGCAACGTCAGAGGGCTGGAGACAATAGAGGAGATGAAATCAGGGACAAGCAGGCTGAAAGACAGACAACTGAAATCCTCACTGTGTTCTTTTGGCAGATACTTATCATACAGGACGGATACCTGCACCTATGTATTGGCGTACATTATCTACTTGTGTACTGTATATATAAGCGTGTGAGTGTGTTAGTGAAAGAAACTCAAACATTTACTGGCGAAGCCGGATGTAAGATTTTGTGCAAACCACATCCTGTGGCTCAGCGTTTGATGTGTTTTCTTCTCTGGAAGAGAAGTGGAGTTTGTATGTTGAGTTTGTTGTTCTCACTCTCCTCCAAAAAATGCAGCAGTGGCGCTGGTGTCAGAATGACCACCTGTTGTTGTCACAAAGGCTCCAACTCTCAGGCACACACACACTCACACACACACACACACACACAGTGGCAGAGTTTGTTTTGTGCATCACATTGAATGGTTGCACTGCATTTGTTGCTTTATTTCTTCTTCATTCTTTAATATTCCAAACAGCTAATGATGTAATTGAATGTTGTTCACAGTTGTTCGGAAGTAATAGTCAGATACTCATACATATGAAAGTTCTAATGTGACACTAATGTGCCACGCCCGATGTGTGTACTTATTTAAGTAAAGTATAATTGGTCGGACTTAATTTTATAAAAAATAAAATACACTTCTGTAATGTTAGTGTGATTGTAAAGTCTAAAAACAGCATTAATCTGTAGATTCAATAACCTATTTGCTGTAAAATATATCATATGAAAAAAACAAAGAAATATTACATTTTTCTTCAATTAACAAATTGTTCCCAAGCTAGTCTTAATCTAACCAGTAGATGTCACCATTGCGCCAATTTCAAAGAACAATGTTGTCTTTATTTTGACTATGTTAAAATAATCTCGTATCTTTTGATATACTATTAATTTCAGTTAACTATGGTTTACTTTTGCTATGAAATATTGCATCAGGCACATTTGTTCGCTCTGTCTTAATAATTTCCCAACGGCAAAAGTGATGTCAACAATAGAACAAATCGAAATCTGCTGGTTTTTAATTTGACTTTTTTTTTACCCAATTCTAATTATTATAGTAATAATAGCTATAATAACGTTAATACTACACCAGGAGCTGAAACTCTACTGTTTTATGTACAATATTATACGTTTGTATGTAGATATACTGTATATGTTGGAATTCTAATAATTTACAATATTTCTATACAAATACACGGATATATGTGATACACAGTGGATTCCTCTGTGTTTATATGTTTTATTTTAGGGGTTTTTTGTGGAGTTTGTAACGCATAGTGGCCCATAATAATAAAACCCTTGGAAACTATTGGTCCCTTTAGTGTTTTTCCATCCACTACTGTCCAGCACTGTTTCCTTCCCATGGGCTTTCATTCCAGCTTAATTTGCTGTTTTGCCCACAGACCGGAAATACTGTTTATCTGAGCCCCGCCAGGAAAGATTTTCCACAACATGTATGAATTTAATGAAAAGAGCCCACACCCCAAAATCTGCCGCCCAAAGTTTGACTGTCCCGGGACAGGAACACTGCCTCCCAAGTCTCCCAGCACATTGGCGGAGTGTGTTACGTCAAGTTACAAGGAATTGTACTTGTGTAAAACGGAAATGAAGTGCCGTCCCTTCAAAATAAAACAAAGGAAGCGCGACTGCTGCTTTAAACATTGGCGATTATTAGTTCCTCGCGGTGTTCGGACAGGATGTGTCGAACGTTAATGACAACGCACTTCACGTCTAACAGCGGGGTCTTATGCTTGAAGGGAGTAAAATCAACTTTCGTATGACATGTTTCAGAAGCGTCCAACAGTATCTCCAGCGAGTTTCGGTGAAGAAACCACTCACATTTAGTTTTTGTGAAGTCCATGGTGGATGGGATGAAAGCGAGACTACAGCGGCTCAACCTGTTCAGTGTCAAACAAGAACAAAAAGATGTAAGTGTTTGGAGTTGTTGTCGGTGAGTTTGAATGCAATGCTAATTGTCCTGTTAGCCTATTTGACTGTGAGTCTTTGTCGGCTCAGGTTGAACAAGTTCGCCGTTGGTGGCGTTAGCCGAGTCACTGGAGTAGGGAAGTGCTGAAATGTCCGAAGTCTTAACTGGTGACATTTTCTTAATCGTTGGCGTAAAACAACACCTTCTCAATTCATTGACGCCTGAGTTTACTGAGTGAAACAGTACGACATGACGGTGGAAACTGTTAAAGTGTAAACACAGAGGATCGTTAACCTGAATTATGATGCGGACAGTAACTGCTCATGTGCTCACACCATAACTGGTCAAGGGGATTCATGAAAAAAACATATTTCTTCTAAAAGTGACTTGTTAATGTGAATGTTAGTTTTATAATTTGCATTTGTCAAATGAAAATTGACAAATGTGTTCGATATCTATGTAAATGTCAACAGCTCTTTTCAGGGACTCTTGGGAATAATAAGTTTCATTTCTGCCTTTAACAGTCGTGCTTAAAACACGCAAAGTGACAAACGAACCCCCAACTCAACAGTTATATGTTATAACAACAATGTAGTAATGTGTTGTTTTAGTTTAAGGAAGTAAATATGAAAGCAATACCCACCTGACCCGGTAGACGGCAGTAATTCAACTTCGGCGAGATAATGTTTAAATCCAAAAAGATAAAATGAAATGAGAAGCTTTAGACAAAATTGTTATTATAGATATAATACTGTATGTTTTGCTAAGATCATAATGTAAAGTCAGTTACAGCTGGGTTGCGATTGTATGATAATTGTTTTGCTCTTTGTTTACTGAAGAAGTTGCATCTTTTTCGTTGAACAACAATAAAAAGTTCAACGTAGCCAATACAGACACAGATGATTTGCCTATGAATGGGTGCAACTAATTGGTTATCCAACCTCCGAGTGGTAAATAATGAAAGAAATGAAACACTACAGCCTGTTTACATTTTTTTCAAGTAAGATGTTTGTAGTGAAAACATAGGACTAGTTATTTATCTACACTCGTTAGAGTGCTAACTGGTGATGATGACTTTTTTAATACATTGTTTATGTTTTTTAAATTTAATTTAGAGTATTTAGAGTGTTGGTCCTACTATTGGACACGTGCGAAGACGAAGACGATGAGTTCACATGAACCAAGATATATGTGTCATGTATCATCGTAAAAATGGCTTTTGCATTATTTACACCACATATAGTAGAAATCTACAGGAAAAAAGAAATATAATCACAATATAAAGCAATTAAATCATTTGGAAAAGTTTTGTGGGGCCAGATCGCTAAGTTGAAATGGCCACATCTGGCCCCCGGGCCTTAGTTTGCCCATACCTAATCTAGGTGTACATAAGGTTGGCTGTGCTAAGGTTGGCTTCACTCTAGGACCAGAATACTTTAAGCCTTGTCCTCCCTTTAAGGCACAGTGACTGTATTATGCTTTGCTTCTGGCAGTTTTTCCTGTCATGGTGGGTTTCTCTAAACATCACCTGAATTCATGTCCTCTTGTTGGACAGAATATCACACAAAGGGAGGTTTTTCCAGAGTGATTTCAAGTTTTAAATAATTACCCAAACTGTCAGAAAAAGATATGTGGCCCAGATTGCAGTTGCTGTTTAAAGTTTCCAGAGCAATCTCTCATCTCTCTTTGTCCTTTGCCCTTACACTTTTTTCCACTCCCTCTTTATAAGTGACTTTCCTCCCCTCTTCATGTGACACAGGCCTGGTTGATGGTGCAAAAAAAAAAAAAGAATCCAGGGAACGAATGACCCTTCAGTTTTTATTTAACTGACACTGTGCTCATGTAAGTCATGTGCCTGTTTTTTTTTTTTTTTTTCTGTTAGCGCAGAGTGTGCGTCTCGGTTTTGCCCGTCTCACCTCTCATCTTGTTATCATCACAGCTACTGTACACAAGACAGACTCTGTCATTGTGGCGAAGCAGGAACACAGAGGTTATCTTGGAGTCGTACTGATCCACTGTATTCTTGTGAACAAAAGTTCACTCTCTTATCACCATCAAATGAGCTCATCCTCTAATCCTGTTCGTTTGTGTTCTGAGAAGTGGATTTTCAATCCAAAGGGAGTAATGTCAATGTTTGACCATTTTTACTCACACCGTGTCACTTCCTGCTTTATATCTGCCTCCCCTCCCTCCCTGGGCACCATTACTAACTCTTTTAGAAAGCTTCCTATTTCTCTCCTTTGTGCTTTGCTTTTTGGCATCAGTGCTTCTCCTCCACTGCAGAGCTCATGACCTTTAAACTTCAAAACTTTGGCTCTGGCTTTACAAAGCACAAGACTGGAGCACATGACCATGGGAAACCAAAAGAAAAGTAGACTTTTGATCATTTCGACCATTGTTTAGATTTGTCCTGACCGCTGAGACATTTATATCACAGTTATATTTATATTGCTTCAGAAAAAAACCCTTCACATGTGTTTATTAACTGACTACAAACCAAACATTATTTACTTTATTTTTCCTTAACATGTGACATATTGATCACCTCAGTATCCCTGCCCAAATTTGCTCTCTTTTGCTACTTGATCTATAAGGTATAATATATATTTAAATATGCTTTCTAAACTAGCGGTCTCAAATTAGTTTAGGGCCACTGCCCCCGCTGTCATATCACCGAAATTAGCGATTAATGTTCAATACAGAAGAATAAAAGGGGAAAATAAAATTAAAAATGAGTTTCTCACTGTAATACAACACTTCAGATGAGTCTTATAATACTCACATTCATCCACAGCAGTGTCTACCACAGAGTGTGTCCAACAAAACCATTTTTTAGCATTGACTTGCAGTAGAATCCTCCTATATATCTTGTGGGCCCTGCTAACGTTCAACTTTCACATCAAGGTATGGGCCACAAAATATCGCTCCACGGGCCACAAAAGGCCCACAGGCCGCAACTTTGAGACCCCAATCCGTAGCATTTCAGAATGTGGGTCTAACAACAATGGGTTTCTAACATGTGATTAATGGTGAACACAATCTGTCACACTGCAATCATAATATTTCCTCTAGAATTGTTTTTTACCTCTTTCTCCTTTAAGAAACACTGGTTTTCCCCCGCGTTGAACCGTGTTAAGTGTCACCAGAATAACTAACAACGTTTTGCGCTCCTGACTCATGATGATTCGTCATAATTCAAATTTAGTGAGGACAAAAAGGCTGTATGTGGTCTTGGACAAGCTGATCTACTTTTTTTTTTTTTTTTTTTCAAGCGTTTGGTGCCAGATTTCACCAGTTGAAGTGAGTAACATGAACTCCTGCTGAGACACAGTGCACGCAACAGATGCTTCTCAGGGAACTGACCTCACAACACAACAAAGACAAACAGTCTCCTGACGTTGGTTCTGTTTTTGTATCCAATCAAGCGGTGCCTAATAATTTAATACGCAACAGAATGACATGTTAACTGCATTGGATGCAGAGAAAAACAGACACAGCTGTGACTGCTCCTCATTTTGTGGAACCATTTTAGAAAACTGTTAGTGCAGCCAACGGTTCAGCCAAGTCTCTTGTATTGAAGTAATGAAAGGTTACTTGTATTTAAATAGCACTTCCTGGATGTTTCATCTCATCAGTCACCCAGGGTTGAATAAGTGCGACTTATTCTAGTCCATAATTTTTACATATTTCGACTAACTTGTGTATTTTATATTTTTAATGGGGGCTTTCACTTTGAATCCAGGTTAGGACAGTTGACTTCTAGTGGGCTCGCCATTCCACTGCAAGGTACCAGTACTCAATTATTTTCTGTTACGCCCCCAATTTGCTCTGCATAACATCATAACCTTGTAACATAAAGAAAACAAAAAGAAAGAGATATAGTTCAACTTCCAATGATGTGCAATTACACTTTATTGTAGCACGGCGGGAAAAAAAACATGTTCCCCAGGGTCACACGTGCCCCCCTCAGCATCGCACTGCGCCCCCCAGTGGGGGCTCGCCCCACTATTTGAGAATTAGACTGCTGACCCCGAAACCCGGTAACGGATAAGTGGATAAACATGGATGGATAGATGTTTTTGAGGGAGATCTCCTAATGACTGTAAATTTTCTTTATATAATCATCTCTGTATTGGCCCATTATTTTATTTTATACACACTCCTCATCCATTGGTTGTGAGCTAGGAAAATAGACATGATTTGCGTGTTTGTTTTATGCAGTGTCAAAATGAGTACGTTCCATTTTTTTGTGTCTTTCACCCCTCTCTGTTTTTAAACACACCATAATTTCAATTTTACCCTGAGAGTGAATTTTATAGTTTCTGCCACTTGTGTAACTTCCTTCTTTCGAGGTCAGTACCACAGTGGTTCAGTGTTCTTCTGGCCGGGTGCGAATGACTGTACTTGTTCAGTGTTGCTACTCTATGAGAGGCCAAGGCTGGGGATCACTGCTCAAGGCAGTGTCCAGCTGCCTTCCTGTCTGAGATCAGCCCCATGTAAACGTTTCATTGAACAACCAGTGTCCGCGGCTACGGTTGTTTCCTCAAGAGTAAATCCTCTCTGCTCTCTTGGTTACATGTGTTTGCCTAAGATAAGCACTGTGTAGATGGAAGAAGTAACAAGAATAGAGGTGGAATGTGGAAAAGTAGCTGGACTACATGGCAAATCGTACACAAACATTAATATATGTGGTTGTATTTTTAGTATGGTGGTCTGAATGTTGTAGTTTTCTAGAGTCCTTTTCTGACAAACTTCCTCCTTAACATGTTAACACGAGTTCATCACAAGATTACAAGTAGTTCCGTATAAGTTTTAATATATTGGACATCGTGTTTTTAAAATATAATAACTTTGTTAGTACTGAAAAGACCATATCATGTGCTTTTATATATATATCGGAGATGGGGACTCGAGTCTGAGACTCGGACTCGGGTTGCACTTAAGTCGCACAAACAAAGACTTGTGACTTGACTTGAGACTTGGGACGAAAGACTCGAGACTTGACTTGTAGTTGGGATGAAAGACTCGAGACTTGACTTGGACAAAGTGACTTGTGAACATCTCTGATATACTGTATATACTCTGTATATTTAAGCTAAAGTTCAAGGCGCAGCATTGGCAAGCATGCTTGTAGGCTATTACCACAGTGGTCACCTATTAGCGTCAAGTTAGATCATAGGCTCCATATGGCTGATGTTCGAAGAGTCTGTGTTTTGGTAAGTTGTTGATACCACGTGCCAAACTAAACAAACGCCCACCCAACTCGAATCATCTCTGGTATTGCTACATCTCACTGGCAAAGTCATTGGCCCAGTTTGACTCGATGATGATGTTTTTGTTTTTCCAAGCAGCACCCATGTCCTGACTCCTACACAGTTACATTAAGTATATTAGTACAAATAGTCAGTGTGCAGCTTTGTTTGATCCCTGTCATGTACATCCAAGCTAACAAATTCATTTTAGTGTAAGCCGCTCCGGTTGCTCTATGACACAGAACCAACGCTGCATGATTGGCTGTTTATTTAAACATGTCTTTTAAGGCAGTTCTTCTTTTTTTTTTTTACCTTATGATAGTTGTTTGTGGAGGGAAGTTCACAATTAATTAATATGCAACAACTGCAACAGTGTTTGGGATGGTAGGGATTAAAGAAAATTAGGGGGAATACTGACATCACCATGTTAAAAAGCAGCTTTCAGCCAAAATAAAGCCGTAGGAGGAAAATTGGAGCCGTGTTCCTGACACGAGGAAAGGTCACACAAGGAAGTAAACAAATGCCTCTCCTCTGTTTCCTAGTGGTTCATCTTCGAGGCGACGCGAAAAGCTTTGAAAAATATGATTTGGCTCAAAGGTTCTTGATAGTTTGGGGATGAACGTTTAAGTAAAACAAAAAACACAGTAGATTAAGGCGTCTAGAACAGAGAGCTCTTTTAAGCGTGGAGACAGCAGACTCCACTCTCCTGCCAGTTTGTTCAAAACAAGTTGACACATGAAGCTAGATGGTGAGAACCATGGTTTCTGGATGCCTGTCTTGTGAGTAATATGACCGTGTGGTATCTGACTTTGTGCTTGTAGAGCAGCGTGAACTCCAATCAGGTCAATCTGTTAAGTCAGTGGTCCCCAACCACTGGGCGGGGGACCGGTACCAGTCCGTGGGTGAATTGGTGCCAGGCTGCAGAGAAATAATATTTCCTTTTTACCCCATCTGGCTATAACTTCCACTTCATTCATACCCATATCAACAGAAGAACCGAACTATAGAATGGCTAGGATTCCATCATCAATAATGCAACTATATTTGATTTTATATTTTCTCAGTGAAGACAACAACAATAAACTCAAAATGACCCAGAGTCATTGATACAAGATTCTAACTTTTCATACCTGCACCTGAGAAATTTGGGTAGGAAGATTTTATAGGTAGGAAAATATTTCAGACCATCGGAATTTTTATTTTATCAAGGGGTATTTATCTGCCACAACTTAATGGGTGGTCCGTGAAAATATTATGAGACATTTAACCGGTCCGTGGTGCAAAAAAGGATGGTGGGACACCGTGTTAAGTGATTGTCTTTAAAGCACACCTTTGATATTTAGCCCAGATTGTCAGGTTGTGCGTAATCGTAGCTTAAAATGTGTTGCATCATTGGGAAATCCGATAAATATACAGTATATTCACAGTAGGACCCAGGTTCAGTTCCTCAGCTTTTTAAAAACCAATTCACCAAGTAGAAGAGCGGGGGGTTTAGTGAGGCGAGACCCAGCGAGACTTGACTCAGTGTCTGATCAAGCATCTCACATTGATGACATCATCAGAGTGTGTGACTCGACCAAACACTTCTGCTACAGTTGTTCACTTCCTCCCTCATTGTTCCCCAGTTTGGTCACCGAGCCTAACGCTATCAACCAAATATCCAGGTTTTTTTTGTCTGTACATTAAAATATTCCAGTAGTTTTTCTATGCAAGACAAAGAAAGATTTACAAGGAATGACATGGTATTATAAGTAAAACGGATGTTATCTATATACATAACGAGAACGATCTTATCAACTATTGTCGGAAAGTGGAAACTGTAACAACAAGAAAGCTTGGAACAGATGTTTTAGCTTTGGGGAAAATTATCATAATTATCAAGCTAGCGCTACTGAGTCATTTTGCTTCTCTACCCTCAGGCTCTAGAAGCATGCATTTGATGCAATTGTTGCATAGATAAAACAAATTTAATGTAGACATTGATTATGTATGTTTGTTTCGCATGTTCTATAGAATGACAAACACATACATAACAATAGCGTATTAAATGTGATTGATTTGTTTGCTGGTCACTGTTCAGGCTTGTTGTCTGTTTGGTAAAAACTACTGACAGATGTAGCACGTTTTTGTTGTTGCACTGTGCTGCGCCTTGGTGCGTAATTATGCTACAAAACCTGTAATAAACCAGACTCATTATCAAGTGACGGCTCAGTTTTATGTGTTTGATCAAATAAAGGTCAAATAATTAGGGTTGGTGTTAAGAAGATGCTGCCAGGTGTCATTGTAGACACTTGCAGGTTGTGTCACAATCCTTTGTGTGACCGACTACTGAAACACTAATAAACCCATTAAGCAGATAACATGTCTGCAATGGACTGAATGGAGAGATTTTGCTCAATCACCACAGTTGATGATTTAGGATTGAAATAAAATTTTCTGTTTACCAGCAAATGAGCAGTAGGGGGCACTCTGATTGGAGTTGTACAACATTTTATTGAAATAAGCACCAAATTGCCATTGTTGAGTGTGAACGCATTCTATATGTTGCACATAAGATGTAATATTACAATTATCATTGTAAGCAGCAGAGTAACAGGAAGTAATTAATATATTACTTCTCTAATCTCACTTCTTTCTTTTTGAAAGCTCTCACATGTACTAAGGGTGTGAACCTTTCACTCACATAACGATCCGATTCGAGGGCTACGATCCGATTCAGGAACGACTCATAAAAATATTACAATCGATCGATCCAGTTCGATCTGATTCGGTTCAGTTTGATTCAATAAAAACGCAAATCTGCTTTCAACTATTCAGCTACCAGTCTTTTTGACTTTTAGTTACGTTATTTAAAAGGGAAAAATGCAATTTCATAAACATATGATTACACGTGGTTAAATAAGAAAGAATTAGCCAAAGGCTAGTTTTCATTTGTAGTCGACTGGCCATGATGGTGAAAGGCAAGAAGCACACAATACATATACAATAGAAAATACATATGCAAACACTTTTTTTTATACAATTAGGACATTTTTGCAGCTTCATCTGGCATCTCCTTTTGGATTGCAAGATTTACAGTCTTACACTTCTGACCGACTCCCATCACTGTCTCCTCAGGTTCCTGAGATCATCAGTTCGCTGAGGCAAGCTGGCAAGACCTCCGCGCGCAACAATGATATCCTGGACACCACCGACAAAACTCCCTGCACAGGCAGCGATTCCTCAGAACCGCGTTTCTCTTTTCCCTCCCTGGCGACTACAACTGCTGCTGTTTCCCCGACAGCTTTTGCCAAAAAGTTCGAGGTACTCTTCTGTGGTCGCGTTAGCGTCGCCAACAGGAAAGCTCCCCCTGCACTCATTGATGAGTGCATTGAGAAGTTCAGCCAGTTGCGAGGATCGGGGGCGATCGATAAGGAGGGAAATGGCAGTGGTTTGGCCGAAGGGTTGAGGAAGGCATTGAACTTGCAGTCCAACGGACCCGCAAGCGGAATTTTGGGCAATGGTACCGCAGGAAGTCCTTACACAAGCAAGAAGGCACTCTCTTACAGGCGGGACCCCAGCTTTCCTTGTCTGCATGCCCTGGACGAAAATGGACTCTCAGCAGAAATTTCCAACGCAAACACTACTGATGCACTTTCCCACTCCTTCGAGGTTCAGCCCACGAACCTGCAGGAGAACAGGACCATGCTCTTCATGGTAAATATGAGGATAACACGAAATATTTACAAAGAGAATTAAAGCAGCATGCTGTTAACATGAAACTACTGGACTTCAGTTGACCTTAATGAACAGAGAGAAATAGTTCACCTATGATTCAGCAAAACCAAATGCTGACTACAGTTAAAAACTCTGGTGTCACCGTCCGTCCATTCTTTGGCTATCAGAGGTTTCCTGTTGATAATCTAGACAGGAAATGGCGACCACTGACACAGGAACCACAAGTGTGCTTCGCTGTTCATTTTAGCAAGTAGACTAGAAAGATTGTTGACACTAATGACACATCCTAATGATGTTACACATTGATAGCCACACGGGTGACATCAGCCCCATCACAACAGAACCTCGTTTTGCTTTTGAAGGCACTGTAACGTTCTCATTTCCATTTAATTTTTGGAAAAAAAAAATTAAGAAATTGGTGAAAAACTCAACAGAAATAGAAAATCAATTCCTCCATATAATAAATGTTGACTAACAATTTAAATCAAGATATTTTTTTAATTAATAAAAGCTCCTCTGTTATTTTATTCTTTCAGGTTGGCAGGTCTCAGGTCTTCTTGGTCAGTCCAGACACAAAGAAGGTGGCCATAGAGAAGAGTTTCAAAGAAATCTCCTTCTGCTCACAGGTATTCATAAATCAGGGGTATTTAACACAACCTGTCTTGACTGTTTGACTGTGACGTGGTTCTAAGGGCTGTCTGTCGTCACTCCAGGGTATCCGGCACGTGGATCACTTTGGCTTTATTTGCAGAGAGGTGGTGGAAGGAGGAAGCTGCCACTTCGTTTGCTACGTCTTTCAGTGTACAGATGAATCACTGGTGAGTCATTAGTGTTGTCCCCTCCCCTTTGTAGTCTGTTCTGGCCAAATGTATGTGGAATGTAAATAGTCTGAGTTCTTAAAACAATAATGTGAAAGAACAGGTTTAGGATCTAAACGCTGCTATTTTTTTTTTAGATAATTTTTGATTTTTTTCTTTAATCAAAACAAGCAGCTTGACTCGGCGCAGCTTGAAGATTCAATTCTTACTTATTCTTGTAATTATTGCCTTATATTTACAACATGTACAAGGTCCTCGGTTTGATTGTGCTCAACTAACTCACTCAAAGCTTGAAAATAAAGACATTCAGCTAAAGTTTTACTATTTATTTATAAAAAATGTTCATATGAAGTATGTTCTAGTAATGTAGAATATGGTGGCAGAGAAAAGTCTGGCATATGCATGAATATAATGTGAGTTTTTAAGTGAGCTAAAAAATGTTTATATGTATGAATATACATTTTCGGGAAGGTTTTTGTTAAGTCTCACAAAATTAGAGGTAAGATTTTATAGAAATTTAAAAACAATGCTCCCTTGGATTCACAGGTGGATGAGATAATGCTGACTTTAAAGCAGGCATTCGCTACGGCGGCTCTTCAGCAGAGCGCAAAGACCCAAAGCCAACAGTGTGACAGCTGCCCCATGCAACAGCTGCACAAGCTCTGTGAAAAGATTGAGGGTAGGTAACAGAACCCTGAACTCTTCTACTGTGTATGAATTAGCTTGAGATGTTTAGTTGAAATGTTTTCAGACTATTTTGCAGGGATAATAACGAAAGGGACAAAAATGTTGTTATCTTCCATCCTGGCGTTGAGGAGGAAAGTGATAAGAAGGAGTTTGTAACAAGATTGTTTCAACAAGATACTCTGTAGTCCACAAATATTTTATTCTCTAAATTCCTAAAGACATAAACTGTTGATCTTGCGAACACGATACAGTGTCAGTTGTTGACTTCATACTCTACAATATGTAGACTATATTTAATGGTGTATTTGTGTCACTTGCTCCAGGTCTACATCCTTCCAAGACCAAATTGGAGCTTCAGAGACATTTGGCCACTTTAGACAATGAGGAGCAGGCGTCAGTATTTGAAAACACCATGGTAAGGTCTCTCACCTGGAAAGGTTATGGTTCTACAGTACATAAAATAATCTCAAGGTGCAAGTCAGATGGGGAGCTTTTAAAAGTCTTTAAAGTGATCGTAACATCAAAATAAAACAGTGTATTTTCTGATTATTTTTAGTGAAATTGGATTTTTATGCAAAACTTAAATCTTTCCCTATTCAGCCTCTTTTCTCTGTGACACCAGGGAAAAGTGGTTCGAGTTGATAACCTAAAGCTCCATTGCCATCTGCTGGTGATGCAAAGGCATTGCACCTTTTGCAGTGTGAAGTGACAATCTGTTACTTTGAGACATTTTGTTATAGTTTTATTTTACATGCCACCTAGTAGTTTTCGTCTTTGTCGAATAAAACAAAATAAATTTTAATATGTCATCAATGATATATATTTTCTTCCAGAGGGCTCGTCCCAAAAGCGATCAAGAAGAGAACGAGCTGGTGATGGCTTCTCTGCGATATCTGTATGAGGAGAAACAGAAGAGTCATCAGCACATTCTACCTGGAGAGAGCAAACGAGTAAATGACTTCTCTTTATTAAAAATGTCAAAAATTTACAAATTGTATGTTTTACATAAAGGTCGGTTAAATCTGTTGCATGTTAACAAAAATGGTATGAAATGTTTACATATTTCCCTGCCACAAAATAAGCAGTAGATAAGGGAGTGATGGACTTCATCCTCCCTCTTAAAAAGAAACTGACTCTCTGACAAAACAGCAGAACTCCCCCTAGCTCACAGTCATATCTGTTCTTTGTGCCTCCCCTTATCTCCTTGTTTATGAAACAGAGTGAAGAGTCAGCTCCAGAGGTGCAGCAGCCGAGCAGTAGCCGACAGCGACTGGAGCAGTTTAAGAGTCGAGCCAAGCGCTCCCTCACCGAGTCCCTGGAGGGCATCTGGAAGGCAAGGGTTATATTTAACTTTTCAATGTGCAAAATTTAAATTTTAGAGAAGTGAATAAATTTAGCAATACTGCAATTTAAAGTAGGATTTGTATATTTGCACGATTTTGAATGCAAAACATTTTTGCATTCTCCTGACCATGCTTTCTAATTATTAATTTACTTTTCAACATTCCATAGCATATGTAACATATAAAGTAGATCCATCAAAAACTGCTCTGCGTGATGTTTTTTTTTATACTCCATGATTTCCATCTACATGATTTGGGCTGCCAAGTGAAAAACATTTTCTAGGGAGAGTCCTTTTTATCTACCACCAACAAAATTTCAGGCAAATATTTATCACTCTTTGGCCATCCTTCAAAATAAAAAGAAATTTACTTTCTAGAGGGATCTGTTGAATTATTGTACTTTATGCATTTTCTACTAATATGTCCTGATAACCAAAATCATATTTCTAAAAAATATATACCAAAGCCATTACATTAATGGATGCTGCATTTACTATTTTCAGGGGACCAACAAGTCCAGAATCCACAGAGGAAACAGTGATGGTAGTGAGAGCAGTTCATCCAGCTGTACTGTTAATAGCAGCCAAGAGCAGCCCAGCTTAGATGATGCACTGTCTGCCTCCACCCAGCTGCCCCCCACCAGCCCTCTGAGGTAAACTAAGGTTCTTTTCTAACAAACAATTTTATCTGAAGTCAATGCAGAGTTTATTTGAAGTTGTTCTGGACCTGCAATATCGTATCAGCTGCTCACTGTCGTTCTGAGAAACTACCACTAGCACTGTAATAGTTGGATGGTGTCAGTTGTCCCCAACCACCGGGCCAGGGACCAGTACCAGTCCGTGGGTGAATTGGTGCAGGGCCACAGAGAAATAATGTTTCCTTTTGGCCCCATCTGTCTATTACTTCCACTTGATCCATACACATATCAACAAAAGAACTGACCAATA
>JAFBJS010002640.1:73541-157492 GCA_016785265.1 Paraplagusia blochii | reverse complement strand
AGGATTCCATCATCAATAATGCAACTATATTTGATTAGGAAATATTTTCTCAGTGAAGACAACAACAATAAACTCAAAATGACGCAGAGTTTTTGATACAAGATTCTAACTTTTTATACCGGTCTGGTAGCAGAAAATTATAGGCTGTGTGCACTTGAGAAATCCAGTTAATTTGGGTAGGAAGATTTTATAGGTAGGAAAACACTTCAGAACACTGGCAATAAAATTTTATTAAGTGGTATTTATCCGTCTTAACTGGTCCGTTAAAATAGTACAAGACATTTAACGGGTTCTGGCGCAAAAAGGTAGTGGAACACTGCTCTAGCTCGTATGGCGTTCACATCCAGACATTTTTACTTCCTCTTCCCTGTCACTTCACAGGTGCCACAATTCCACAGGAGACCTGAAGTGCCTGGATGCCTCTCTCAGCTTTTCACCTTCCTTCTCCTCTTTACCCGGAGATGCTCAGCCACAGGCCTTCCGTCGTCGTGCCAGCACCTACAGCCACTCGCCAACCTCCTCATCTGGAACCGAGTACTCGTCCATGCAAACACTACTTTACACTCCCCCGAACTCTGCTGCCTCCGTCAAGCCCAAGCTCGTACGACACTACTCTGTCAGCACTGACACACCCCACCAGAGCAAGTAAGGAGAGAATATTCTTCTCTGCTGCCGGTGTGAATCTTTCAGCTTGGTTAGATTTTGATTTTTGATTTTTTTTCCCAGACTTTCCACCTTAAATGTCTTCTATTTTTTTCAGTTTTTGGTTACTTTGACTTTCTTTGCATTTTCTTTCCCTCCCACTAACTGCTTCTTAGACATGTGCCACCAAACTCCAACCTTCCTCCTGTTCCTTGCTCACATTTACCCTCCTCTCCTCTGCTCCCACATCAACCTCACTCACCCTATTCTGGGACCCGACTTGGTAAAAGAAGGTGAGTTTCCTGCTTCACATCTCTTTATTTAGTTCCTTCTCTTTCACTCTTTTGAAAAAAAGGCTTTCCTCACTGAGAACAAGCTGTTAATTGTTTATCTTCTTTTAGTTTCATTCTTCTGTCCCTCTTTGTTCCTTGTCCTAACCCTTTTCATGTCTCCATCCTAGCCCTCTGGGTGGTCTGCGCGCTCGTCTTCACTCCTCTTCCTCTGTCCCTAATTTTTTGAAATTTCAATTTCTGGCACCTGTCCAAGAGAACGATTTCCCCGAGCTAAGGAGCAGGTACAAATGTCTGCACGGTGGTGTGCTTAAGTTTTAGACAGATGCAGGTTAAAGTCATGAAGTTCTTCCGCTTTTAAGGAAGTCTGAGGTAGAATGTAGGTAGAATAGGATTCTTTTTGGTAAAACAATAATATATATTCTATCTTTTTTATCATGGAATTAACCCTGATTAAATGGAATATTGTCACTGGTATCTATAAAAGTATTCCTACTGTTTGGCCTTTAGGCCTGTTGACATAATAGCAGTGCTGTCCATCAAGCAGTCAAACTTTAGATTTGAATTCATTTCTTAATAATTCATTTCAAATGCCTTTTTTGTTTGTCCTTCTACCTTTTTAGGGATGTGGCTTTTCTCTCCACATCGGTTTCAGCAGGGGGGGTGGAGGAAAGCCCCATGCGGAGTCACCGTCACTCGTGGAGGCAGCAGATTTTCCTCCGGGTTGCAACACCTCAGAAGAACATGGACATCAATGGTAAAAAAAAATAAAAAATAAAAAAAATAAGTTAGTACTGGTCATAGGTCTGTTATCATTTTGGAACAGAATGTTCAAATGTTTGTGTTGTTAAATGCAACACAAACAGGTTGCAAGTTATATTGGAACCAATTTCTGAAATTGCTTCTGATTTTATGTTTGCGTAAAACATTAGCCTGCCTTGTGGGTCATTTCTTAAATCTTAGTTGTTGTACTAACTTTGTCAAAACATTCATTCTTTCTTACTCCACACATTAGTATTATTACATATAGAATACATCGTTCCATGACGTTCACACACACTGGCTCAGTTAATAAACAATATTAAAGTTAAGTTTGTTTTTTTTTTACCTCAGACTTGCGGTCATGCCGACAGGGATTTACAATATATTTTTTTTCCAGTAATGTTTCCAATGTTTGTCTTTTAGTTTATTTCCCAAATTATTATCGTCATTTTTATTATTGGTCAGTTAGTTAAGGCTTCATGTAATGTTCACATGTTGTGCCTCTTTGATCCTCATTATTTTACTCGTATATCATATTCATTTGAAATAGTCAATTTCAGCTTTATTGTTATTATTTTTATAATAATTATTATTATTATGTGGGGCGCAGAATGAAGGTCTTTCTTTATTGCCCCTAGCTGCAGTTCGTCGTACTGCCGCTGAGTGGCGCCAACGTCCAACATAGCGAAGTTCCTCCTGTCACGTCTTAAACATAGAACAGCCACATGTTTCCTTGTACGCTTTAATCCGGATCAGTCTGATCCAGGTTTACGACAATGGCTTAGTCATAGAATCACCTTAATCAAGAACATCTTTCTACTGGATTTGAAACTTCCCAGTATCATATCTACGATATAACCAAGACAAGGTTAACTTTGGGGATGTGGTTTAGGTTTAAAAAAGATCAGTTAGATTTCCTTTTCTAATATTTGACAGGAACAATCCAATAACCCTGCTTTTTGTTTCTGTTTTGCAGGGCATTACCTCAAATCGCTTTTTTTATTGGTTTAGTTCAGTCAATTCCCTGCGTGTATTGTGGAAACCTCCACCTTGTCATTAATGAAACACAGGCAGAGTTTATTTTGACAAGCAGTGTAAAGGAAATACTTTTATCAGGTCAGAGTAAAAGTTTTCCTGCTGGCCTAGTGCGCTCCCAAAGTCAGATCGGGCCTGGGTGTGTGTTCGTGTGTTCTGACACACATGAGGTCATGGGTGTGTCGAGAGTGTGTATGTGGGAATTTCTATGAGTGTGTGTGCCTGAAGGGTGGATGTGTCTCAAGGTTATGTTGACTGTCCACACACCGACAGCGCCAGAGGAAAGCGCCAGCCTCGTTGACCCGCATTGTGTCTTTGTGTGCGTCCGTGCGCATGTGTGTGTTAGTACACATATAAATGGAAATGTGTTTCTTGAGACTTGCTTTAGGCTAAAAAGTGTGTTTGCTTAGGGTGTGGAATTGGACATTTTGCATTCACCTATGTATGTGCAGTGGTGGGAAAAAAAGACAACCAGAAGTTTGTACAGAATCTCAAATATTATCACGGAATAATGAGTAAATACGCTTTTTGTGTTTCAGAAGGTGAGGCCGTATTGAATAGACTGAACACAAATACAAGTGATGTATATATTTTTAAATGTATTTTCTATTCTAAAAACACTAAATCTTGACAAAATGTCAGTTCTCAACATTCTTGGTATCAATGTCAACAGATAACTTCCTAATTTGTTTAAAACAAAATTAAACCTTTACTCTATAAAATATAAATTGCTTCTACAAAACTGCTAATATTGTACTAATATTCTAATATGCCTAATATAATATAAACCTGGTTTGGACATGTTCGGAGGAGGGATATTGGATACATTGGTAGAAGAATGATCCCAGAGATGGAGCTACCAGGTAGGAGACAAAGAGGAGATTGATGGATGCAGTAAGGGACATGGACATGGAGGTAGTTGGAGTCAGAGTAGAAGATACAGAGGACAGGGGGAGATGGAAACTGTTGACTTGCTGTGGCAACCCCTGAAAAAAGGGACAAGCCGAAAAGGAAAATAAGAAGATAATATAACACTAAAAATGTAGCAGTTCTGCTATTGGCATGCAGTAGATTTAACGTGGCGTGCAAGAACCTTTTTCCCCATTTCCGTTTCGCGGGGGGGGGTCTCTTGAGGGAACAAACAAGTATTTCTCCAGCTCAGTGAGGTTCAGGTAACGTCAGGTGACTACAGAGTGAATTGGACAGTTGCCAGGAGAAAGTTCCCTGCTGGCGAGGTTCTCAAACGACTCCACGACTTTAGTGCGCGCGCGTCTCTCCGGTCCGTCTGTCTTTCTGTCATCCTCCCGACTTTGAAGCGAACTCTTTCAAAAGGTTCCTGTGACAGATGTGTAGCACTCTCTGTTTATCTAACTGTCGCCCGGCTCTGTGAGAAGAGGTTACCTTTTTTTTTTTTTTTTTTTTTCTCTGCGCCGTCTGTTTTACACATGTGTCTGGTATGTTTTTGTAAGTTAAGAGCCATATGTTTGTACAGTGACTCTTGCATGACACAGACACAAAGGCGCACATTAATGTTAATCTAACCGAGCCTAAAGAACAGACGTCAGTGCGTCTCATCAAGTCCACATGTCCTACTTCATATTCCTGTAGAGCAGTACTTCCTAATCTTTTTCTGTTGCGCCCCCCCACCCACTCTCCGCCCCAATTATAAATAATATAATTTGTCTGTAAAATAGTTCTAGCTACACCTCTGCATAACATCGTATCCTTGTTAACATAAAGAAACAAAAAAAGAGAGATATAGTTCAACTTACAAGGATGTGCAATTATACTTTATTGTAGTACGGCGGGAAAAAAAGCATGTTCCCCAGGGTCACACGCGCCCCCCTCAGCATCACACTGCGCCCCCTAGGGGGGCCCGCCCCACACTTTGAAAACCCCTGCTGTAGAGGGACTCATGTTCTCTCACTTGTTTGTGCATGTGTGAGGGGAGACCTTGTTGTAGCCTCCGATTGTACTGCGAAACTCCGAGGTGAAGTATCGAGGAAGGTTAATTAAAGTTCAGAGTGAGGGTTAGTAATGGGTGGAAGGAGTCTTGATTATGTAGGCCGTGTGCACGTGCACGTGCGCGTATAGAACAAGTGCTATTCGGATAGTTGTTATGTCCTTTCTTTAAACAACACAGGATATTTTGAGGTTTGGGATCCACCCTGTACTTTAGGGTGGAGTCATGAAAACACTTTTTGTTACTGTGCATGTGTTGCACCATACTGTGGAAAATATTTTTAAGTTAAGCCTTTTTTTAGAAAAAAAAAATGTATATAAATATAAATATGTATTTCGTGTGACTGTCTTGTGAATAGAAATGAACCCCAAACAACATCCTCATACCTCATATTTTTTTATTTTAGAAAAATGAATATTAAAGAGCAGAAAAACGATTTGAAGTTACAGCTACAACGCTTTAAAAAGTTTTAGATTAGAGTGTAACTATAATTTTGTTTAAACAGTGTTATATATTGCTTTTTTATTTTTGTTTTGTTAATCGTGGACACTGCCTGACCCACATAACGTCCTGTGGGCTCACAACCCGCAGATAGGCTCACAGGTGTGATGTGATTTGGGTGGTGCCAGCTGCCCCTGTGACCCGGCTACGGACAAGTAAATGACGATGAATGAATGATGGTGGATACTTTTATATTGTTAAATATAAAAAGTATTTCCAGAGTTGTTAGAGTGGAAGCAGTGGTTAAGGAAGTGGACCTGGGTCCCCAAGCGTAGCACCGTACCAACCCACATAACTTCCAGTGGGGTCATCACCTACAGGAAGGCTCATAGTACGGAGCAATATGGGGTGAGATGAATGAAGACGAAGATGAATAGCATATTCCTACCTATAAAATCTTCCTAAGCGAATGAACTGTGTATGGGCACAACAAGGATTTGTCAAGTGCACACAGCCTATAATTTTCTGCTACCAGACTGGTATAAAAGGTTCTAATCTTGTTTCAATGACTCTGCGTCATTTTGAGTTTATTGTTGTTGTCTTCACTGAGAAAATATTTCCTAATCAAATATAGTTGCATTATTGATGATCGAATCCTAGCCATTCTGTTGGTCAGTTCTTTTGTTGATATGGGTATGGATCAAGTGGAAGTGATAGACAGATGGGGCCAAAAGGAAACATTATTTCTCTGCGGCCCGGCACCAATTCAACCATGGACCGGTACCGGTTCCAGGCCCCTACGTTGGGGACCACTGGTCTAAGGTTTATAGAAAAGGTTTAAATGGCTAGACAACAGCATCTCTTCACTACTAAGTATAGATTTTTGCATTTATTTAGTGACGTTGTTTTGTGCCAGGGTAGTTATGGATTTCTAGATATTTTTTTATAATGTTGTATAATTGTGTCGTATAATGTTGTAGTGACCATTTGAGCTAAAAGTAGCGTTGTATCATCATGATTTGTTATTTGTCTTTGCAGAGCGACCAGATTCCTGTCTGGATGTGGGACGCGTGTGCGTCAGCCCGGTGGGAGCTGGAGGGAATGTGGATATGAGAGCGCTGCCGGAGGAAAGGACAAAAAGGAGCAAAGAGGAACTCAGAGATCTGTGGAAAAAGGCCATCCTGCAGCAAATCCTGCTGCAGCGGATGGAGAGGGAGAACCAAAAACTCCAGGGTGGGGTTGAACACACACACACACAGTTCTGCTGTGATCACTAACACACTCCCAGTGTAGGACATTGACACACCTGTTCATGGACAAATACATTTCTATCTGAACGTACATCTTCAAACATTTGAACAATGACGGCAAGTGGTTAAAAAAAAAAAAAAAAGGCTCCACCAAAAAAGCAATTTATTTGTTTTCCACACGTTTTACTGTATGTTACGAAATTACCTGACTAAATAACACTGTGTGAAAGGGTGCGGTCTAATTCAAGGAGGAAGAAGCTATAAAATTTTTAAAGCCGATTCCGAGTAAACAGGTGGATCCGGGAAATTATTTCACCATATTTTTAAAACACACGCAGGGCGTTTCCCTTGGCAGTGGTAGCTCTTTGTCGTGCTTGAAGTAATAATTAGCATCAATACTTACACCTGCCTCAGTCTGGAGTCTCTCCCGTAAGCAAATGCAAAACTAAAATCTAGCGCCTCATTGTCTCTGTAAATAAGAGAACTCAGGTAAATACAGACAAAAAAAAAACCCTTTTCAACTTCATGCATGTAATAACACACTTTGTTGAATTGAATACACAGTTGCCAATTTATCAGACTGTGAAATTTTACACCCACTAAAAACAGTGTAGACGCTGGTATCAGTCAGTACCAGTTTTGTCATATTAGTTCACCTAGTCCTTAGCTTAGGTCTAGGCTTGTACTGGTCTTAGTTTTTGTTTGCAGTGCTGCTCTTGTTGATGGAAGGGATTTTTGCTGCATCATCACTGACCTATATTCTCCCCATCGACGCTCTGCCGTTGAGCCATGGTTCCTACCTGCCGGGCTGTGTTGTGTTGCGTAAGCGTCTAAATTAATGCTTTGTGCAAGTTGCGTGTTGTTAAGGGTGTGACTCATTTTGAGGTGTGTGTTGACGCTTGCCAACTAGTTCAGGACTCGGGTACACTTACACTGCTATGCAAATTAGAGCGAAAACACACAAACACGCCCAAAGATAATTGGCAAATTTTTTATTCCACACAAACCATGGTTGTGTCTTTCTGTGGGATCCTTTGTTGTCTTTTACTTGTCTGCCGTATCAGGAGCCACCCTTTAGTCTGTTGTTTGGCCCAGGGTGGATCTCTGCTCTTTGTCCTCTGTTTGTTTATCTTTCTCCCTTTCACTTTTGTGGTCCATCTGTGACCATGCATGTGTATGTTCATCTGCATCGGTGTGAATGCGTCTTTGTCAGCTCCAGGGTGCGGTATCCTGTCCTGTTGTGCGGTGTTCGGCCCGGCGGAGATTGTACAGTAGAGAGGTTTCATGCAAACTTGGCCAGTGGGGCCTCCGGCCAATAAGTGAGTCCTGATAGACTCGGCTCTGGCTGCTCGGAAATACTGATAAGACGGACGGCTGAACCACAGCCCTTGTAACAATGTCTATTCTTACCCTGGGTGTGTCGGCCTCTTTTTCTGTCCAACTTTTCCGCTTTCCTTCTCCAGGATACATCTTCCAGGTCACTCCAGACTACTTTGATGTGTTTACAGATGCCGTGAGATAAAAAAAGACCTGCAGACCTTGTTGAGATTTTTTTTTCAACTTGACTGGAATTCTTTCAAAGCAGGTGCTCTTGTCTATTGGCGGTACTTGGCAACAGGCAGTGCAGTTGTTTTACTTCCCCGATCGTAGGATCAGCCTATTGATAGCCTATTTGTTGCTGAGGTTTGTTTAGTGGACTTTAGGGCCAGGGCGCTATGTAAGTTACCGTAATTTCTGGATAAGCCGCACACAATAAAAAAAACATTTTGTACATACATACATAAGCCGAACCTGACTATAAGCCGCATGGGGCGCATTTCTTTTTGCATTTTCCATGATGAGAGTCAGTTTCTGCTCATTTTATTCATGTACAGAGCGCGTTACTGTACGTTATACTTCTTCTATGGTGTTTATTGGCGGTTGTGACTTGCGTCTTCCTCGACACCACCTGTCTCACTCTTACCTTTTCTGCTGAAGCAGAAAAATGCATACATTAGCCGCATCTCTGCATAAGCCGCAGGGTTGAAATTGTGTGACTTATAGAACGGAAATTACGGTATATTTAAAAGCCGCTTATATCCACAGAAGTAAATTAATGACTGATATAGGCATGAGCAAGAATTGACCGGATGTCCTTTACTACCAGGCTGCTGTACAGTGTGCTCTGTGTGAAAGAGTTGAGAGGGAGAGGAGAGGAAGGGTGGGGTCAAAAAAAGAGGAACAGGAGAGGGTCGTTGGGTGTGCCCTCACCTTCTTTGATCACCAGCGTCAGTTTGTTGAACAACCGCAACGGGACTTGGGTGTTTGGGTGTCAAGTTTGTGAAGGCTGAGAATTTTCATCATAGGTATTTTCAACAAACACTTATCTGTAAACACTGCATGGAGTCACGTAGTGGCACCCAGCTGTAGCATTGTAACCACCACCACCACCTCAGGCGGAGGATTTTTCCAACACCCCAGGAAAAGGTGCCTGCACTGGCACTGGTTCTTCTACCAAAGTTGTAGAAGAACCCGAGTCGCTGCACAGTGAACTCTCAAGTCTTCTTCAAACACCATGTCAGAGAATTGACAAAAGAACAGACACATTAGTAATAAGAATTTTTTTTTTTTTAAAGAAGTCTTTTCATCAAGTAAAAAAAAAACACTATAAGAATGATCCTGTTTTTTTGACCTTTTTTCTGTCTCACCCTTATTCAACTTTACAAGTTGTTACAAGTTTGTTGTTGTTTCAACCCACCTATCTTTAGCTATTTTATTTTATTTTATCATTTTTTTGGCCAGGGTAAGTGGTATCTGTAAGTCACCAAAAAGTAAACAACTACTTGGTTTAAACTAACTAACCTGACACGTCTATAAGAAAACAACACTACGACTAATAAGTAACCTATGAATTTGAAGTCAAATTTTCCATCCATCCATCTTTGTCTGCTTATCCGGAGCCTGGTTGCTGGGTCAGTATTCAGAGCAAGGATATCCAGACTTCCCTGGAAGTTTCTATGTCAAGTTTCTGAATGTATTAATGTATTAAAAACTTGTTTTTCTTCAACATTTGACTTGCATTTGACCGGGCTGCAGCATAACTCACATGCCTTTTCTGTGTCTTCTTGTACGTAGCCTCAGAGAACCATCTCCAGAACAAGCGCCTGAAGCTGGACTACGAGGAAATTACTCCCTGTTTAAAAGAGGTTACTGTGGTGTGGGAGAAGATGCTGGGAATGCCGGGTCGATCAAAGGTTAAATTTGACACAGAGACCATACACACTGCTGTTGCACAAGGTAAGTGCTTGACCGTACAAGTGCATTCCTTTGTCCGTTGTTGAACAGCATGTTCTGCTGTTCACTAGTACTGACTGGAGCTTTTCCTACAAAGGTCAACGATGTAATATTTGGTAACTTTTTTCTTATCAGCAGCTTCAGCAGGGGATGACCGCAGACAGATATGAGAGCGCACAAACGTCTTTAAGCCTTCATATGTTTTCTTTTATTCCAATTTTCTGTCTGTCTCCCCGTCAGAGCTTCCTGTTCTGTTCAACATGTATCAGCTTGTCCTCCAGCGAAGGACAGGAACTGTTATGTTCACACATCTCTTTGAACATACTGTTATAGATCAAGAGTGCAACATGTGCAAGCACACAGGACTAACACCGACTCAGAAAACCTTCTCAGGGCAGACTGTTAAACAAGCAGCCCTGGTTACAGTCACCAGTCAGATATCTGAGAGAACAGAAGTAGCACTGGGAAAAAAAGTTGGAATTAACTTGATGACAGCTTAATCACAGGAGATAGATATTTTTTATTGTTTTTACAGCTGTCATATAAAAAACAATGACTTTGTGGGTTTAATTTAATGCCTCTCTTCTTCGGTGCTCTGTGTAAATCCTCTTGTTACTTTCATATTAAGTAAATCAGCTTTTTATCTGTTTTTCCAGAGAAGAACAGAGAGAATTCAGATGAATCTTGTCTTGCAGGGGGCGGGAGGCTGATAATCTCTCCATCAGGTTCTTGGCAGCCAGAACTAAACCTTTCACATTTCTGAGTGTACATGTATACAGATGGCTCCCAGCTATAGCTTTATATTCATCTCATACCACAGCTGTGATGACAGCCAACCACTCATCTACATCAGAACTAGAAAAAAAAAAAATTAACGATCTCAAGTAGGTGTGACAGCAAACGTAAGTGTGACTCAAATGCATTATTGAAAATGCAAAAGTGACTCCGATAGCGCCACTACATTTGAGAAAAGGTAAACCTGTACGACGGGTACTTGGTTCACTGATTTGTCAGTATTGTTAACATATTTTCTCTAGATGTGTCACTGTCAAGAGTAGGTTAATGGATTCCAACCAATAAGCTGATTCCTGAGCTGACAGTGGGAAATGTGTGTGACGGAGGCAAAATTCCTGACCTTACAATCACTGCAGGAACAGAAGTAGAGTCAAAACTGGAAGGAACAAAGTCTTTAGACAATAGATCTACAAATAATTTACCATTCAATCAGAAAGTAGGAGTTAGACAGACAAGGTACTGCAACTTACTAAAAAAATGAAAGGTGTATTTTCTAAGTGCAAACATAGCCATCCCACTGTAATTCTTTTTTCCTTATTTCTGATGTGAATGGGCCTAAGTCAGGAAGTGCAGTCCTATGTGACACCCCAGTATCGCTGACCAACAACTGTGTGTGTAAGTTAACAACTGAACAATCAAGGCAGCATCCACCTTTTTTGCTGTCAGGTTAAAGAAAAGTCTTAAAAGCACTGAAGAAGTCTTAGAAGGCGACGCACTAGTGCCAACGGGTTTGTCCGGTGAGTTATAGGTACAGGTGGAGAAGTCAGGGCAAGCGGGCTGTAGTTCTTGACAGCACTAGGTTGTGGGGTTTCTGCACTTGGCAGGAGTTACACCACATCATGGAGACCCTTTGTAGGTTCAGGCCAGCATTGAAGCTATAGAGAGCTGATCTACAGAGCTATGAGGAACAGGCGATGAGCAGCCTGTGGCTGACACTGTCTGGATCCATCTGGCGCCATGTTATTGGGCTGCATTTACTAGGCAATCTGAATAATTAATAAATAATCAAAGCTTCAGGGGGTTTCACTGTTGTTTGAGTGCCGTGCCGCTGTCATGTTTGACACTGGATTATGTTGAATAACCCTGTCCTTTCCCCGGTGATTCCAATTCTGCTCCACATCTGTCATGTCTGACAGGAGTCCCGAGGCAGCATCGAGGTGAGATCTGGAAGCTCCTCTCGGAACAGTACCTGCTCCGACAGACGGTGCCCTCCAAACCACCAACCAACCACACTCCATACAAAGAACTGCTAAAGCAGCTGACCTCGCAGCAACACGCCATCCTCATTGACCTTGGTAAGACACTCAGAAACACACAATTTCATGTTTAATACCTAACATAAAATTGCATTAAATACAGTTGTTTTTGTCTGCAAAGGTAAGACGTATGTAGTTTTAGTCTGAATGGAATTTTGCTGATAAATATTCTCAGGAGTTCAACCACGCATTGTTGTTATTTCAATCAAAAAGTGTTTTTTTTATTTTTTTTAACTTTTTTTTATTGAAAAAAAGACAGTGTGATAAGACTTTGACAAAATTACAATCTTGTTTTTTTTGTTTGTTTTTTTAAACACAAAACCAATAACAATAACAATCATACTACAATACAATCATACCTCTACCCGCAACTGGATCTCGGCAAAAATAAAAGTGTTGAAAAGGAACAAACAATGTAACAAAAAAACTGAAACAACAATGTCAGATACTAGTTATCTAACCAGACTATCAAAATAAGAGAGTAAAGGTCCCCATACTGACAGAGCACCGTAATGTGAATTTAATCTTCACCAAGTGTAAAAACATCATCAGGGGGTTTTATTTTTTAATGGAAAAAATAGCCATTTTATTAACGCTTCAATGTAACCTGGAGTCTACCATTTGGATGTAAACAATTTAACTAATGACCAAATATTTCATATAATCAACACTAGAAAATTCCAAACCTTTTAATACAAATATTTGGATGATTTAATTCAATTAGTTCACAGAAGCGAGTTGTATGTGTGGACTTCATTAGGGTTAACAGGCTTCCAAAGTTCATACTATTTTTTTTTTCTTTTTTATGTCACAAAAAAAAGTTCAAAACAGCTTCCAACACCTCCAACCACACCACACTACACATACACCCCACCCATGTAACAGCCTAATACACATGTACACAGCCACCCATATATTCATCCCTGCACTTCACTTTCTGTGTTCTGAACGCTGACCCTGTGTTTGCCTTTCGGGTTAGTTACTCAAGATCAGCGAGGGTGGAGACGTCGCTAGCGGCGCATACAGTGTGGACTCAATGGTTGAGGTGTTAGTTTCTGCAAGACAAAAGACAGGCTGAAAGGCAGAAAAAAAAGAGCTGAAGAAAGTTAAAATCAGGTTCCAATTAATAAATGTGAGTGTTTATGTATGTATTGTATAAGTCTATGATTATTTGCTATAATTTTCAAATTTCAACAAAGAAAATCTAAAATAAAAACCTTTTCATGTTATTATAATTCATAGTGTGGATCATGTTTAAGTTTTATTGATTTTTTTTCACAGATTAAATCAGAACAAATAGTTTAATACTGACAATAATCAACATACTATTTAGTATAGCATTAAATAATAATAATAATATTGAAGATTGTTATTGTCCCAAAGGTAGCACATTAAAAAAATATTGTTCAGTCAGTTTATTGACTGTAGAAAAGTGCGATATTCCTTGGCTGGAATCACTTGGGGCAGAGTAAGTGTTTGACTCAAGTTGTTTCTCTGTCTGACCAGCACAGCAGCGTGGGTTGAGGAAAAAAAAGACGAAAAAAAAACATACTTTGGTCCTGAAATTCTACTGAACCTCAAAAATATGTCTTTTTATTACACTCTTGCGTATTATATAAATATAAGTGCTGATTAAAAACAAGTGCCCTGCCCACCTGATAAGGTGCCGCCCCCCAAAAAACCCTCACCAATCACTACTGACGATGTTGGATCAATTGCATCGTGTGTCCAATATGATGAGCTGTTATGGAAAATTTGATAATCATCATGGAGTGGAGCAGACTGTGCTGTAAATGTAAAAGTACAGGCCACTTGTGGAGAATTGCAAACATTTTTTGAAATGTGATTGTCATGTCCGCAGTTTTAAATTTATTTTAAATTAATAAAAACAAATATACACATGTATCCAGTTCATGTATTCCCACGCTCCGCAAGCAATAGCTTTCCCGATCAGTAGCTCATTCCGGGCCGTGACTTGTTGTCATTATTCCACTGTTAAGTGTAAGGTTTAGTTTGAAAGGGGCTGAACAGCACTCCTTAGCTGTCACAATGTGAAAAGCACATTAAATCACTCACTGCTGTAGAGTGTGTTCAACCAAAATACTCTGTAGCAGCTGAAATTAGTTTTTAATATGAATGTGCTGTTTGTTGCCCTTATTATAAGGCTTTGTTAGAGCAACAACTATGTCTTAACCCTAATTCTGACTATCTAGCTATCTATCATCTTGTCTGCCTGTCTGCCTGCCTGTCTGTCTCTCTGTCTGTCTGTCCGTCTGCCTATTCATCCAATCTTATCTTCCTTCACCTTGATAGTGAATAGGCTGTGAATTTCTCTTTAAATAATGTTTAAAAGAACACAATAGTGCACTGTGTTTAAGGCTAACTCAGCAGGAGAGTTAACTCATTTTTGCGATATACGTTTTTCTTTTTATTGTTATTTGCTCACGTTAGCCTGTTGCGACTAGCAAGAGTATTTAGAGTAGTTAAGCTCAGTGACGCCACACCTTTGAGAATACACAAGAGCGGCGCACACTCAGACTCCTTCCTTAAGGCAAGGGAGGGTGATGTGCCATTTTGTTCCCAAACACAAGTCGCCCCACCGACACCACCCACATTGTCTCCTCCACACAAAGGCACACACACCTTTCCACTGCCAAGCTGTCAATGTAAAGAATGTGCTCTGAAGGTCATTATATCGCCACCTATCATTATGTTAAAAGGCACATGTAGCAACTGCATTTACATGCAAAGCATCTGGAGGAAGTGTTGTGCAAGGCGACAATCCTGTGTGTTTTCAATGTTTTAAGAGCAGCAGAGTGTGGAATGGGTTGCCACATGTTTTTTTTTTTTTCATCACATCAACAGCGCAGTGTGAAGTCCTACTCCCTCAAGCGCGCTCAAACAGACATTGTGTGTCATTCAAACACGTGTACACACCCAAAGGCTTTGGTCCCTCATTGTAGTACACTCAGATTCTTTCCAGGTTTATGTCAGCCAAATATCACACTGTATCAGGTTTATCAGTACCTTAATTATACTTTCAGATGAATATCTGGTTGATCCCAGACATCTAGTAGGAATTATTAGTCACATGATGTGTTCTCAAAATAAACAGAGTGAAACCTTTGCTACTAAGATAACATCTCTAACTCAACTTTTTTTTTTTTTTTTTTTTTTCCTCCTTCCACGTCCCAGGCCGCACTTTTCCCACTCATCCTTACTTCCAAGCACAGCTAGGGGCTGGACAGCTGTCTCTCTACAACATACTGAAAGCCTATTCACTGTTGGACCCTGAGGTAATAACTCATCTGGTCATTTGTCAGACCTAAGTTTGAACCTTTTTTTTTTTTTTTTGTTACACAATTTTGACGTTTATATTTGGGTTGTCATGTTAGGTGGGCTACTGCCAAGGGCTGTCCTTCATCGCCGGAGTATTGCTGTTACACATGGGGGAAGAGGATGCCTTCAATATGCTCAAATTTCTGATGTACGACATGGGGCTGCGCAAACAGTACCGGCCTGACATGATTATCCTTCAGGTGAGATGAACGCATGCACGGTCTCTCCCGTGCACAAATATTTTAAATTTGTGCAATAATCAGTCAGTGTGTAGTGATTGCACATGATTAATGTGAAATTTAATGCAGTTCGGTCCCTCCTGCTCGTATCACAAACTCAAAGGTCAGTTCTCTGCTTCGTGTTTAAACAAGACAACAGATTTAAAGGAGCCTCATCAGTCGTGGGCTGGAGATGTGGTATGTAAGGCTTGGTCGGCTTCATCAAAATAGGCTTCCTTTTGTTAGGTTATTTACAAAAATGCTTAAAATATTGAAAAACTTATAGTGCATTTATATTCAGTTTCCCCCTGTGTCATGTGAGCAAAAATGTGTCTCCACAGTGCCCAGCATCCATCCAGAAGCCTTTGCAAAACCGTGCACACAGTGTTGATCACAGTCTTTTTGTCTGACGCCAATCACTAAATTTACTAATTAACACAGTGATTATAGCATTTTAGAGCTTCGTATTCATGCTATACTTATTGATGTGATTTTGGTTACAAGAAATCCATGAACACAGGTAGATATCAGCTCTGAAATTCTCTCTACTGTGTTTTTTTTATTGTTGTCATTATATTTGTCCAAATAAATGTACCTTTAATTCAGGGGTGGGCAAACTTTTTGACCTGCAGGCCACAATTTCTCCTAAAATTGGACACGGGGCCGAGTCAAGAGCAGAGAGATGGAGCGTTCGTGTAAGCTAAGATAAATGGCAAGTAAAAGTCCTGTAGCAAACCCAAAAAACTACATTTCTAATAGCCTTTATTATGTCATCTACTGGGGAAACGCAGGCATTGTAGGGAAAAGTCGGAAGTTTAATTATAATATAAATAAATTATTTAATTTGGACAGGGATGGCGGGCCGCATAAAAAGGCTCAACAGGCCGCATGTAGCCCCCGGGCCTTAGTTTGCCCACCCCCGCTTTAGTTGAAGCAGTCATTAAAATAAACTAGAAATTGAAGAAAACAGCAAGGTGGTCCAATATTTTTTCAATGACTGATTGTCTGGTCAAAAGTCCTCCTTAGGGCTAATGATGCTATGATTCACTACTACTAAGACGTTGTAGGTTTGATTCCAGATATGCGCCTTCTAATGGCTCAGTCCTGGATGGTCCAAATAAGTTCATGCGATGTCCTCAAGTCTGTGTTGTTGAACCAAAAAGGCGTCAGGGACGGAAAAGAAAAACATTACATTAAAGCCTTTGCATATGTTGCATTCCCTCTAAGGCTCCACAGATGTGATCAAAGAGGAACACAGGAGAGAATAAAAGAGTGGATGCAGTTTGATGTTTTCATAGCAGCTCATCACGACTGACTGTAGTGTCAGCTGCAGGACTCACTCTGTGAGCCGCACTTTATGTGAGACGTTGACAGTAAATACAGAGCAGTGGGAGAACTGAGGAGTCCATGAGACACAGAAACACTTTTTTCCATGTTTGACTGCAGGTTAAACACAACACACAGAAAGTCAGGCATTGAAAAAAACCACGCGCACTGAAGCAATTTCTCTAACAATTGAGTGTTGCTTGGGTCCTTGCAGTTAAAAGTAACCTCACGAAACGTGTGATTTATTTATTGAATCTTAAGCATAAGCATTTTCATCTGGTGTGTGCCTTCCAGATTCAGATGTACCAGTTGTCCCGACTGCTCCATGACTACCACAGGGATCTCCACAGCCACCTGGAGCAGCAGGAAATCGGACCCAGCTTATACGCCACCCCTTGGTTCCTTACAGCCTTCGCCTCTCACTTCCCCCTCGGTTTTGTGGCCAGGGTCTTTGGTAAGCTCTAGTTTGTAGACCCTTGAAAAAATAATCACATTTTTGTTCTTGATATAAAATATTTAACAGTTAAAAAAATAACAGGAAAAGATTGCACGACTACCAACACCCGGTAGTTTATTTTTATTTTTATTTTTATGTATGTGTGATGTAGGACCTGCCTTATCAAACATAGATTTTAAGGAAATAGATTGTCTAGCTATTTAGTCAATATCGAAACAAATATCCTGTGTTAATATTTGATCGGATGTAACCCCCATAACTGACCTGTTACTATTCATAAATATTTCTAGGTTGAGGCGTCCCAACTGTTTAGGAAAGAACATTATACTGTATATTTTTATAAAAAAAATAAAATGTCTTGAGGGACTTTTTTGAAGCTTTCTGCATTATTTTTCTGGATTTTCCATTTACCTTAAAAGAGAAGCAGCAGTTTAGACAGAGTGGATGAATGTTCACAGGTAAACGGTAGTCTTTGGTCAAACAAGGTGAACCAAGTGAAGAGGTTCTTCAAAATACCAAGAGAAATATTCGACCTTTTGTTCTGTACTGTTTGATTGTTATCGTTGTTATTTGGAAGCAGGTACTATCGCTCTGAGTCGTGTTGACACACACATGTAACTCGGCCTTTCACATACCATTTACCCCCAGTGAATTTTCATTCCCTTATTTCCTCCCAGTTCTGTGAACGCCTGACACGGCGTTCAGTGCCTGAACCAGACTCACTGGCACCTAATGCTCATCCGAGCGGAACATTCAGCAAAAAGCGTTGGTCTGTCTGTCTAGCGTTTTTAATACTGAATGTGCAGCTCCACTCCCATTCCTGTATCTGTCCTGTGATCACAGGCAGGGCCGCCCCACCCTGACACTTACAAAGCACATACATGTTCTTGTGTAGTTCCTCCACTCAACAGTCTCTCTGGCCTACTTTTGAATTTGCATAAATCTCCTTGCGTCAAAGGAGCCATCATTCCAAACACCCTGTCGCCAGCTGTCCACGCAGTACAGAGCATGAGTGTAGCCTGTCAGTCAGTTACATATGAGGTCATTAATAAAGACGTCATGGCTTAAAGACTTATTTAACCCCGGCCATTAAACCTGTTCTTCTATTTGTGCCTCCTCTTTGTCGTTGGACAGATATGTTGTTCCTCCAGGGGTCGGAGGTGATTTTTAAAGTTGCCTTGAGTCTGCTGGGAAGTCACAAACCTCTGATCCTGCAGCATGACAGCCTGGAGTCCATCGTGGACTTCATCAAGACCACCCTCCCCAACCTGGGCCTGGTGCAGATGGAGAAAACCATCAACCAGGTTAGACACAGAAACATGAACGCTCGCTCCATCCACTGCTCTTAAGCCATAGACAAATCTTGGTCTGCCCACGTTCAAAAGAAAGGGAAAAGCAATAAAAAAACAACTTTTTTTTTTATTTTGAAAGTAAAAACAGTGTATTTAAGTGTTAACAATTGTGTTTCAGACATATTGTGTTGTTTAACAAGTGTCCCATTTCATGGTGGTAGATTTCCCAGTTATCACTGAATGGGGTGGAGCGGGAAAAAAAAAAACAGGAGCTTGGTCCAAGGACGTTTGGACGACAAATCAAAGTTACCCTTCGTGTTCTTTGTTCTAAAAAGTTCAATTTGTGAGTTGTGATAGAAAAACTGTAGAATTGAAGTGGCGCATGTGTTCAAATGAACTGATTTCTCTTCTTACTTCACCCTTCGGATGATGCCATCTCACATTAATGTTTTGTGGACATGCTAACCCTGACAGCAGCTGTGTTTTGATATGAGGCAGTGTTTTGCATTTTTGTCTGATTTGCGAAGGTGCGTTGTATAAAAAAAAAAAAAGAAAGAAAAAAGGCACTCACAGGTGAGGTGGTATTTAGATCATCATTCCCTATACCACGTACCTCACCTAACAACCACGTTTGTGGTGAAAAGACCACACCCACTTTACAGTCATTTGTTTTTTAGTATACTGAAGCCAAAACAACATATTTCCATCCAAGCTTATCTGATGCACAGTCTTTTTTTTCCCCAGACGCAGGTTTTCAGTTTAATCAGTTCGATTTAGTTGATGTTTAAAGTGCATCACATTATATAACAGAGGTCTCAAACTCGTGGCCCCTGGGCCATTTGTGGTTCGTGTAACGATATTTTGCGGCCCCCATCTTGCTGTGAAAGTTGAATTTGTATTAATATTTTATTTTATTTCATTATATTTGTTCTCCACATTTTATGGTAAATCCCCCTGATCCACAGACTCCATCTGGTTCAGTGTTGTATTGCACAGAATCTACTTGTTAGTGAATGCTCAACACAGTGGCTCCATGTAACAGCATGGAATCTCATGGTTTTCAAGCCCGAGGCACAGCATACTTAATGGCGCCTCCAGTGGCAGACAATGGGGGCCATTATAGGAGAAATAAGGAGCTTCAATTATGTCAATGTACACTTGGTATATATTTTTATATATACTGTTGGTACAGTATATACAGTGCACCAACTAATTACTTAACAGTTGAGGTCTTGGGTGAGACATGGAGAGGAAAAACACATAACTATCTGGGACTTCCTGGAGTGTTAATAATTACTGCGTTCCTCGGCATCCTTCAAGATTCAGGCCATTTGAAATGCACATTCCAGAGTTAAAAATACATTTAAAATGAAGTAAGAGGCAGAGCAGGTTGTCAGTCTTCCTTAAAGCCGCACCAATACTCCCGACTCTGCTAAACCAGTTATCCGCTCAATGGTTTAAGTCACCAATGAGTAGAAGAATGATAATGGACTTGAGTGACAACAACACCGTGAGTGATGCCCTTCGCCTTCAACAGCTGATGGGTGGAGTATCAGTGAAGTCATTTGACCTTCAGCCGTTGAGTCAATGTCCGCGAAGAGGAAAAACAGGAAAAGCAGTGAACGTCACCGACACCATACGCACCGTGATAATAATGAACTGCTGATGTGGGTCATTTTGTCACTTATCAGTCAGATTCCTGTAAACTGATGTCAGGATCAAGCAGAATAGCAGCGATAAGAGCGTTGTACGCAAGGGTAGGAGTTGGGTGAGGTCTGATGCTCAGACACATGTACGTAGATGTTGTTCAGGAACGCTATAGTTAAGGAAGTATGCATTTACCTTGTCATTTTCACGTATTAGTCTCAGGATCATGCCGGAGCTTGCTCTTACGGCTGCTTTCCCTACTGTATGTCTTCATATAAAAACTTCTATATGTCTTTACGCCGAGGTGTGACTCACAGTTTCACCACATAAAAACAGGGAGTGTACAGGATGTGTGGAGTCTTGTATACACTACACCTCCCTCTCGTGTTTGTCTTTCCTGTTGTGGACGTGAGGGACACATTGGTGAACAACAGCACCTGGTAAAAGAGACCTTTTCTTGGTAGCAAAACCAAAACTATATATATATTTAGTTTCACGTGATGAAAAACATGCAAGAAGTATGGAAGTATGTAATTACGGTATAAAATAATTGGGCAAAATAAGTTAGAATCGTTAAAACTATCTGAAAAAAAATATTCCTGTAACAGTCTTAAAAATATCGTGACCAAAGGTATATTTATTACTGAACCCATTCCCTTATTTTTTTTTGTTCATTTTTCCACTTATACATAGGGTCTTATACTGTTAATATACAATACATGTCTCTTTCTTCAATTCCTGCGTTCAACTAACAGGCCCAGGTTTTTCACTAACTAAGAAAACATTTTTGGAGACTGATGCTCATGAGATTTGGTATTTGAAATGTATGCAAAGGCTTAAAAAGGTGTAAGAAAAAATTATCTACATCAGGGATTCTCAACTGGTGGGTTGGGACCCCCTTTTGAGGGCGGCATAGGCCTTTACTGGGGCAGTGAAAAAGATTAGAAAATTGTTTTGTCATTTTTATGGCCACAGATACAAGTCACTGAATAAACTTCAAGAATACACTACCTGAAGTCTGACTGAATGTTATTTATTTAATCATTTTTAAAGATGCTCTGTATTCATCTCTTTTCTTTCAGGTCTGTGAGATGGATGTGTCCAAGCAGCTCCAGGCCTATGAGGTGGAGTACCACGTCCTGCAAGACGAACTTTTGGACACGCCCCCTAGTCTCAACCAACAGCAGCGGGCAGCCCAGCTGGAGCGGACCAACCAGAGCCTGCGACAGCAGAACCTAGACCTTCTCGAGGAGCTTCAGGTACAGCCACAAACCCATGTCTCATCCGTCCTATGTCGTTCCTCCTCTTTAATCAACTTCCCTCCTCTTTTATCCTTAGGTGTCCCATGCTCGTGTCCACAGTCTGGAGACTCAACTGGAGGCTCTGGTCCAGTCAGAGGGTCGTCTGAAGGAGCAGGTCTCCGCCCTGGAGGAGGAGAAACAGCATCTGGTCAGCACTGTGACACGTCTCCAGGACCTTCTCACCGTCCTCGGCCTCAACAGCTCCCTGGATGAACTCACACTCCCTACACTGACAAACAGACAAACGGCCTCAGCAGAGACCAAGACAAACAACAGTGTGGACTCCCCACAGTAACCCAAGGCCCTCACCGGGGCGTCCTCGAGTAAAAATGATACTTTTTCCAAACAGGAAGTCGAGTCAGGGGAGGCATCACCAGGACCTTTGACCACCACCCTTGGCCCATTCACGCCCACAGAATGTAAGAAGACGAAAGGACGAAGGAAGTTGAAGACAAAAATAGTAAGAATGAGTGGAAATTCAACCAAAAAAAATGTGGATGAAGTCATGAGAAGAGAAACCAAAAATAACACCCCAGGGTATGATCCTAAAATTCCACGAATGCCCCGAAATCTCAGCTCCAACAGTGAACCCAAAGATCAATGCTCTATGTTTCTGGACCAGTGCTATGAAAACAAAGCACCTGTATTTGACTTTTTTCTGTGTGTGTGTGTGTGTGTGTTTTATGACTGTGAGAAATGCTTCATAGAACTGTGCTCCATGGAACAAAACCCCAAAAAAATCCAAAGACTGAACCTATCTATCAAAAAACATATGGTATTTATCATCCTGGTGTTCTGCTTGTAAGACGTGAAAAGGACAAAATTGAGTGAGATGAAGGGACGAGTGAAGTAAGGAACTTCACGACCAACAGTTTTGTCTGTTAACAGAGTTCGACTGCAAATGTATTAAATTCCTGTTGTATGTTTTTTTGTACCTTCACCCTTTTGTCTTTGGATCATGTGTTTTTAAACGTGCGTAGCGACAGCTGCTGTGAGGACGAGACTCACTGTAAATCCGAACCATTCTCCGTCCCACGGTCCTCTTCCGATTCCCTGCTGAACGCAGGGAAAGTTTCAGCAGAAAACTTTTTCTGCCGCAGCAAAGACCGGAGCTTTTTTAGTTTTTGTAGCGTCTGACGTTGAGCTTTAAAATGAACATAATGTATAAATGTTCTGCTGCCAGAAGGTCTGTCAGCTTCAAATCATACTGTATCCAACACATACATTCAACACGAGTGTCACTGTGTGTCTGTGCACTTCACCGATTAACACTGTAAAAGTCATTTTTCGCCTACTATCATTGCACATGGTTTTGTTTTTATCGATTGTCACTCTGGTTGGTATGTACTTCTTAATACATACGAGTATTCTTTCAGCACACCTGTTTTTTTTTTTTTTTTTACACTACATGAAATTGTATGTTCTCACGTGTCACACTGATGAAGTTGGGGCCGCAGACTGAACGACCTCTTGTCGAAACACGCCGCTGAGTTTGAAGGCTTCAGGCATATGGGAATATACCGTACACAGTATTTAAGACATAGACATGTATTTGTTTCTAGCAAGAGAGAACGTGTTGGGACAAGTCTGAACTGCATCTCCTTGAAGCATCTACACAACAGAGAAAAAAAAACACCAGCAGCTGACCTACAATGAAAGAAAATGCAGGAAAATACACACAAAAATTTACATTCATATGTTCAAACATTTGACGTGAAGGGTGACTTTAGTATTTTACAACATATGTGATGCAGGCATTCGTGAATCCACACATGTAGTCAGGCGATACTTGTTTTTCCTTCTTTCTTTTCATCCTATTTTTTAATCTATTATTTTTTATATAGAAATGCATTTTTTCAAAGTCGGAGTCAAAACAACAGGAGGAAGCAGTTACAAAAAGCCGCCAGCAAAGTCTTTTCTCCCTACATTATTGAATCCTTTCTAAACTCTCGGCTCAGTCCATGAAAAGCTTATTTCCTGGTTGTTATACATTTCTAAAAACGATGTTAACGGAGTTAATATTTCATAATTTTTCTTCAGAACTATGCCTCTTACTCTGGAAAGCTGCTCTTAAACTAAACACATACTTAAATTACACAAGTGGGGAAAAAAACTGCTGCATCTTGTTCTTATCCCTTAATAAAATAGCAGGTGCTGTATATTTATGGATTAGTGTGTAAAGGTTGCTTATGTAGCTATAAGGCAAACGCTGTTCAACATTTGTTAAACCAACAAAGTGAATAAACCTACATGTATTATTATAATGGTAACATGATGCTGGTTAAAATGGTTTAAATACGTTGTAAATATATATATATAAATATTTGTTTAAAGCTCTGCTCCAATAAGGGTAGTAGGGCTTCAATTTGTGTATATATACAGTATATAAGCTCACAGTATGGTGTAGTGTGATTTGGGTGGAGGTTGTGGAGACTGCTGTGCCTGCAATCCGGGAACTTACATACAGTAACCACCCTGTCCTCCCTCACTGCATCCATCAATCTCCGCTTTGTCTCCTACCTGGTAGCTCCATCTCTAGGATCATTCTTCTACCAATGCATCCACTGTCCCACCTCTGAACATGTCCAAACCATCTTAATCTGTCTTCTCTAGCTTTTTTTCCAAACCTTCCTGTCTGTATTGTCCCTCTAATCACCTCATTCCTGATCCTGTCCATCCTTGTCTCTCCTAAAGGCAATCTCAGCATCTTTAACTCCTCCATCTCCAGCTCTGAGACACTATTACCTTTTGGTAGTGTATCTTAACCAGACATTTTGACTCACGAGCCACAATGGGCCTCAGGATTAGACACGGGGTCAGGACAAGAGCAGAAACATGGTGCGTTTGTTGAACTAAGACAAATCTTGTGTAAAAGTCATGTACAAAATCTAAAATTCTTTATTTCTTATCGTTTTTATGGCGTCACCTTTTGGGGAACTGCAGACATTGCAGGGAAAAGGCAGACGTCTAAGGATAATACAAATAAATTATTTAATTTGGACAAGGCTGGGCCGCATTAATAAGCTCAATGCGCCACATCCGGCCCCTGGACCACATTTTTGCCCACACATACATCATAGCTCCTGACTCCTGACAGACAACTAGTTTGAAAGTGTGTTTTTACCTGATAAACTTGTTAACTCATGAGTGTCGTGCTCTTATATATCTAGTAATTCCACCTTAACGTTACTGTCACTCAGGCGGACGTGATTTGCAGGTACAGGGAGATGAAAATATCTCATCCCGCGAAGGCGTCAACTTCCGGTCAGACTCGTCATACCGGCGTGTGAGGGGGAAGCGTAGTGAGTAAGTGAACGATTACTCATAGAGTTGTCAAATGTTTTGAGATGAGTCTGTGAACTGATGTATATTGTCGAGGAAAACCGCTTCTTAGAGGTTTAGAGACTGTAAACGCGTAGCAGCCGTTAACGGTTGGCAGTAATGGCGGTAAATCATAGCTGTCGTTATTCAGAGTTCAGTCCTGTTCTGATTGACAGGCCACAACACAAGTTAGGAGTTGAACCTAATGAAAAAAAAACACAAATTTCTCGTTTTATATTTAAAACGGAAACAGAAAAAACCCGGATAATATAGTAATAAACATAGCCGCTAGACAACATGACAAAAACAGTTGTTAGCTGTTGTTAGCCAAATTAATTTTATTAATCTGGGCCAAACTTAATATTTATTGAAAAAGTGTCCGCCATTATTTACATTTACCTTCTGTTCAGATTTTTTTGTAAACATTAATTCCAGGACAACCAGAGCTTAATGTTATAAACAGTAGTTTTTATTTAATATGGTATTTTCTTTAGAGATTTAAGTTTTTTTTATTATCTTTTTTTTCACACAGCAATATGAAATGTCTGTATCTATATGTCTACAACATATCACATACCCTGTTAATACTATATACCAGGAGGCATAGGTTTTGCCTCCTGCCCGAGGGGCACCTGGTAGCCCCCATGGTACAGCACCATTTTGAGACGAGTTTTATTTTTGAACTAGTCCCAAAAATTTACTATTCTTGTGCTTTTTGAGCAGAGGTTACACTGCTATTCTAATGCAAACTCTTTCACAGCAGGCTAGAATTTAAATAATGGCCTGAAGTCACGGGCCAAACTCAATATATATTGAGAAATTAACTATAAACGTGCGTGTTTTCCCTTCTCTCTGGATATGAAATAGTGTTTTTTCATGTGGATACACTGAATCTAGAACAGCCAAAGCTTATTAGTGTCAACACATGTGAAATTGTAACAGAAAAAAATTCACACGTCATTGGTATTTATTTCTTTTTCGGTCTCTTTGTTGTTTTTTCAGATCATTTTCAATGTAAATCTTTCTTTACGGATCAAATGTGCTATAACAAAAGGAATGCATTATTAATATAACAAATTCTGGGAGTATGTAAGGTCTACATACTGGTGGGCCAACTATAGTACACATTAAATATTATCTCGCAGGCCAAAAATAATTACACTGTGGGCCAGATTTGGCCCCCGGGCCAGAGTTTGACACCTGTGTTCTAATGGGTTCAATTATGATGGTCAGAAAAGTGGTCACTGTTAGATGTCCTAGAACTTTTTATTATTACATTGTTTGATTGGTCTGCGTCAAACAAGTAGCTCTTCATATGACTGAGTGTCCTTGAAGTGGCTCTTGGTTTCTAAAAGGTTGGTAAACCCAGCTATATACTATACCAGTTGTTCTCAACTGGTGGGTCCCGACCCAAAAGAGGGTTGCGGGCCCTTGTGAATGTATTACACATTTGATTTCATCTTGAATGCCAAGAATATGTCTTTTTGGAATATAACAAAACAGGCCTGATTTTTTTACTCATATACTAAACCGTTGGATGACACATAAGTTCTTAAAAAAGAACTGGATGTTATGGTCTTTGTTTTGCAACACCCTGGAGGTTAATGACTGTGAATGGCTGCACAGTGACATCACCACTAGTTATCAGTTGAATAACTCAGCATCAAACAGTGTTTGACACACCCATTGCTGTGGCAGGTCCACTGTAGGTTGATCAGCCCTGCGCAACTTTTACTCTGAAACTTTACCAAACAAAATCCAGTTGCCTGGTCTTTTCTGTGTCTTCTTCTTCTAACCCATGCCTTCTGTTTTGGCTGCAATGTTGGAGGTTTGTCCTTCTTCACCTCACCTTCCTGGAGGTTTGAGGTGCAATACCTTAAGAGCGTTACAAGAATTGTATCAGAAGAAGAGATCTGGCTTGTTTTTGAATTTCCTGTTAAACTAAAATGGCCGCTGATTACATTTGATTTGATCAGATCAGTGTTTCTCGATTTTCTCTCTGGAACGTCTTCACACCCCCTCAAGACCCACACCCCCCTGAATTGAAACATTATCAAGCTCAATCGGGGGGGGCTGCCCAACTATTTGAGCAGTGCTAAACATTTTGACAGATTTTTGAATTGAAAATGGAATATCAAATGGTAAAATTAGATAGCCATGCTGAAACATGTGGTTTTGGTCCATCAGCTTTTTCACTGGTCATTAAGCTTCAGTTGAACCAGTCGAAGTGAACACTGAATGGAGATTTCCATGAAGCAACAACAGTAGGTGTCATGTTCCCTCATGGCATCCAGGAGCTGGAGCTACCTTCCACCTGTCCTGCTAAGACAGGTAAAGACGGGGGCCCGTGGCCACGCCCGCAGACGCCTGTAAACACTGTCACGGCGACTAATCTCCGGTGAGCTCTTGGATGTTCTTTCAGCTACATGACCTTTGGCCGAACGGCCCTGCCCAACCTGTATGTGTTTGTGTGTGTGTGCAGAAGGCTCAGGATTAATGCGATGTTGTAAGAGCTAAGATTTTTGCCTTGTTTGTTTGCATGCGCGTGTTCATCTGCTGCGTCATGATTCCTACTGTTACAGGGTGAAAAGGCCACAAGGATTTTATTGATTCAAGGGAATTAGTTTTTAAATCCCAGGTTTAGTGAACAGAGGGAGCAGGTTCACCTGAGTCTACAGCCGTGCCTCTGCTGTGTGTAAACAGGCCGTCCATGTATGCGTGCGTGCACACACTCCCTCTACCCTGATCTGTGTTGATGCGTCTCACGGCCAAGTCGTGCAGACTGCCAGGGGTTGTGCCGTTTTCTTTTATTTATTTTGGCATGTCTTTATTCTTCCAAACTCCACCTCAGCCCAGCCCTGCATCAGCTCCACCACACCAGTCCAACTCCTATAATCCAAGGTTGAGCTCAGTGTGGCCCACAGACGGGGATTTTCACTTAACCTCTATCCTCTTCAGGGCATTCATGCAACCCAAACCTTCAAGACTCTCGCTGTCTTGACTGAAATATCTATAGCTAGCAATTGGCCAATTATCTTTTTTTTATGAAGTCTGGATTTAAATATATATATGGTTTGTTATTATAGATTTAACGCCCGCATATAGGTGTTATAGACTAAGTGTGACTTAATAATTGGATATAATTGTTAATATATGTGCCTATATAGTTGTTGATTATTATTATACATGAAATAATTTTAATTACATAATTACACAGCTGTTGTTGTAATTTGTTTGTGTATAGAGCTTTCATGTAGGTCACAGATAGGGGCAGCAGTGCTGCAGTTGAGGCTACAGGTCACTGAGCTTAGCACTGTCCTGACCCACATGATTTCCAATGGGCTCAGCAACCATAGGAAGGCTCACAGTATGGTGCAGTGTGATTTGGGTGGCAGTGGTGGAGACCCGCCTGTGAAGGGATGAGCGGATGAAGAAGAATGAAGGTTACAGATGGAGGAAATGAAGAATCGATCGATCATAAAAAACATCCTGAAAAATGAACTAGTTACCAGTGAATTAGTGAAAAGACCACTGACGTGACTGTAGCCACCCCGGTGTCTTCACGTTGGACATCAGAGTGGAACGACTTTGACCGTCCTGGTTGGAGGCTAAATACACAGCTGTAACAGTGACTCATCAGGTCACCTTAAAGCACCGCCCAGGAGCGAGTTCACACTTTTATTGGGCGTATAAAGCACTTGAGATGGCTGTAAACATTAAAGACGCTCTGTGTAGAGACATGTAAAACAGCAAATTAAGGGCCGGGCTGAAAGTTCACCGGTCAGCACGCAAGGTCAGATGGTAACAGCTCATCAAGTTCGACTGCAGCACTAAATCACGATAAGCTGATACTTCCCATCAAGCACCAGGATGAGTGACGGTGATGTGAGGCTATAAAATATGATGTTCATTTTATTGGGCCGTTGGCTGTGTCCCGGTTATGGCTTATATTAATGTGATTATTTTCAGAAAAGATAACGAGTGGAGAAAAGTGCGGTCTCTTGTTCAACACAAATCACACTGTGTGAAATATAGTGAAACAGACAACGGTAAATCAAATGCGATACATGTGTGCAACCGGTCAGATTTACAGCCTCTAAACAGGGCTTTGAACCAGTTCAAGGATCAAAAATGAAAACAAAAAAACGTTGTTTCTGAACAGAAATGCGTATTTAAAAATAGTGGTAACCCCTATATCTCTGTTTTATATCCCTCTTTAAAAATCCTGTGTAGCCTACAATCAGTTATTCCTCTCTTTGAAAGTCTTTAGCAGCCAGGGCTTTGAACCAGATTTTTTTTTTGCAAAATTTTAATGTTTCCACAAAAAATATAATTCCTGTATTGATTTAGGAGACGGATGACTTTTATTGTGGGCTACACAGGATTTGTGAAAAACAAAATACAACGGGTAGTTTCCTGATAAACATGTCCTTTCTGGAACAAACAAAAATTTGTGTCTAATTTTGGTTCCTGTTCCATGTAAAATGCCAAAAGTTTCCAGTTTTTGTTCCTTGAACCGGTTCGAAGCCCTGGCTCTTAATATATTGTTTCTTAAACTTGGGATAAGTCAAGTGAGTGATCATATATTGGGCAGAAATGTTTTTTTTACTCGAAGGTAAGAAAATATTGGAAGAAAGCATAGTAAAAAAGTATATGAATTATTGATATGTGGCAGAGTGACAATCAAACACATTTTTGAAAATGTTCTTTGCAGGGTAAACTTAGCTGAACATGAAATTCTTAAGAACTGTAAGACGCAATGATGCTAACTGTCAACAGTTGGTTAGAGTGATTCATATTACTGACTGATTTTGACACAGTCAACCACAGTGAACTTGATGGGAAGTTGTTGAATAACTGACACCTCAGATTTCTAATTGTTTTCTCTATCATTCAACTACTGGTTCTTGAGTGGCAGCCGTCACCACGTCGGTCCCCGAAACTGGAGTCAAATCACATGTGCAAACTAACACCGTAGAAAAACTCGCACACACTTTCACACAGACGAAAGCGGAGACATCCTTCCATTGTCACCCTCATTTGTAGTTTAGTGTTGTCTCAATCTGGAGGGAAAACAATCATTCCAAGTGTTGTGCGATTGTGTGAAACCGTGTAACAAATTAAATAAATGAGAAGACGGACAGATGTGAGATAAGAGCGGGATTGTGGTAACAGCGGCGTGGCTGCTACCTCACAGCAACAGTGATTGATGATTTATGAATTTCTAATTAACTTTTCATGATGTGAAAGTTAAACGTGTCTGATCTGTTCGAAGCCAAAATACCCAGACACTCTTTTAGTGAATTACTAGTCTTGACAAGACGACGAGAAAAAATGCACACTGGAAATACAACAATGTTGATAATTTCACTTTCTTTCGTCTGTTTCGCGAACAGTTGTCTCACAAATGGATCGCAAGACACATATTCCTGTGACTGTTGTAGTCACCATCATTTTCATTCTTGCCTCTGATTTTCAAAACGTAATCACCATCGTCCTACTTAGCATTGTTGTCAAATAATCACTGTTCATCTGAGTTATCATCATGAGAACTGTCATTAATATCATTGTCACTATAATCACATTGTTTTTGTTGTTGAAACCACGCTACATCATTTTCTTCATTACTGTCATCATCATCATTAGACAGCAACATTGTAGGTCACAAACTCTGTCACTTGCAGTTTTTCTGCACCACCGCATGTATACTTCACTGCCACTCCTTAAGTCCAAAGACTCTTCTGCAGATTCCTTGGCAATTTCTCTACTCTTTTCTGTTTAATTAGTTTTGTTCCCCTCTAAAAAAAAATATTATCCATCTGGTACTCTTGCTAAAATTTTATTCTTATTTAGATTTAGTTTTATGTTAATTTAAGCGGAGGAGACGGCTTAAGTTTTTCCTTGCATTTGTCCATCTTCGTTAGTTTATCTGCTACCAGGTTATTTTGACAACGGTCTCCATGACCGCCACCCAAATCACATGGCCACATGTCATTCTTCCTGTGAGTGGGAATTTGGAGGTGAACCCTGGAGCTCTACACCATACACAGAGACGATGATTCTGGGACAATACACCACCCTTCAGGTTTTTCACTTTGCTCATTTGCTTATCTAAGGAGAAACTTCAGAATTATCAGCATAAATTAATTATTAGCTCTGTCATTATTTGTTTATGAGGTGTGATGACCTTAAACTGACACTTATGTGCAGAGCGACTAAAATACAGATGTATATCAGAACGCACGCCGACCCCAGCCACAGGACATGTGCTGGTCCCACTGGGTAGATGTGATCACCAAAAGCACATTGAGAGGTGGTGTGAGGACGCATGTGGCTGCATTCCTGAGCATGTAAGAACAAAAGTCTTCCTCTGGATACAATAAAACCTCACCTCATTCTGTTAACGTCCTCTGACCCACTGTAGCTGGAACTGAAGGCTGAGAGTCAGTGAAATCAAATACGGTATTTGTCAAGATTAGAAGGGCTGACGGCGGCACATTGATCTCTCTCTCTCTCTCTAATAGTAAATCCAACACACTGACATCCTACTGTGCGTATCTTCACAGTCAGACAAACTGAAGTCATGTTGAAGTCACAATGAAACATGTGAGCAAATTTCATGAATGTGCAGTGGAACTACAAGTTACTGAGCTCAGCTTCTCTGCCTGATCCTCCGCCAACGTCCATCGTTGTGTAAGACACTCTCTCTGAACTGTTGCAGGAGTCTTAGTGATACTTAGTGTGGATCTCCATGAATGTAAACAAAGAATACAAAGTGTTGTCTCCTTTTTTTTTGTAATATGTGTAATTTACACACCAGGAGAGTTTTTCAAAGTAAAAGACTGCAGGGGTGCAGAGATTGACACTGCGGAGACAAAGTGAAGGCCAGGCTGAGGCTGGAATTTTGTTTCCACAGGATCACAAAAAACTATGTGCTCATGATAACATACTGTGCCTGGTCTCTTACAGTGAATTTCTGAGTTTGTTTTTATTTCATTTCCATATTGTTCTCTTGTTAGTGTGCTAACACTGTAGTGGGTTCACTGGATACGGCGCACTGGTACGGTTTATAGAACAGTTCTTTATCTGTTTCTCAATATCCAGTTTGTCCACCTGTGTCCGACTTTTTCTTTAGCAACAGTTTAGTTCCATGGACTGCTCGTTGTTCTTGCCCTCACGGTCCCAGCTCCTACTAATATAAAGAGAGAACTGATTATTGTTGTTGCGGAATCTGCCTCGCAACACGTCTGCTCTCCTTGCCGAAGCTGAGCGCTCACCGCCGCTCCACTCCCACAAGTACGACATCTATGGCTAGTCTTTCTACTCACAGTGGATCGCAACTGAATTGTACCAACTGTCATTAGAGTTTAGAGTCAAGGACCTCCTGTTAAGAAGTGGCCCAACACTTCATATCTTCTTCTAATTATGTCTTTATTTTATTTCAGAAAAATACAGAATACAAAGGATATATAATTGATTCTACTCAGTCAGCACGGCAACGGTCACAATAAACAGTGAGCGTCACCATTTGTTTTGTTATATTCACATTTATTCCCCTTAATTTGTCTAGGGTGTCAGTGGGGGAGTTTCCTAGAACTATAGTAAACAAAGGAGGAGATTTGGCTCTTGTTCAAGCCCTGGAGCTCTGTCAGAACCGGCCGCCCGTTGAGGTTGGATACAGCACTTTTAGAGGAGGAGACGTCTGAGTCTGTCGAAGAATACAGTGCTCCAAACTTATTTTCAGCACTCTACACACAGGTGTAGTCAGGTGTAGTCATAGTGGAAGCGAGATCGAAAAACAACAAAAAAAAAACGTCCTCTCAAAGTTTGAATTTGTTGCGTATCCACTTCTCTCTCAAACCACCTGTCCTCCTTGTCCAAAATATGAACATCTGGGTCCTTGAAAGAGGGTCCCTTTTTCTTTGGGATGGAGATTAACTGCTGAGTCCTGTCCTGATGTGGTCGCCCTCCTGTGCTGGGCCATGCATTTGTTGGAGTGAAGGAAGTCATCTATGGCCATCTGGAACAACCAACCTTGAATAGAGGGGGAGGTCTTCTACAGACCATTCTGCCTTGAGATCCCATCCTAGGAAAGTCCCATCCACATCTGGACATGGGACAAGAAAACTGCTCATTGACATCAGACCCAGTTTCTGTCTCAAAAGGTGAGGAGACCAAAACAACTCTTCACACCTTTGTCCAGTGGTGAAGGGAGTGGTCTAGAGGAGGAGAACTACTAGAGTTTCCTCTGACATCAACCAGAAACTGATAAAGTTCCTCAGTTGAGGAATGAAACGTCTTTCAACTCCAAGATAAAGTCCAGTTGCTGGCAAACTAAATCCTTTTTGGAAATGTTGACCTGGATGAATGAGAATCTTCACAGACAACATTTCTGACATTTTCCACTAACGTGTTTATGGAAAATGCACAAAAAACATGTCTGATTCAATGACACTCATCCAGATGTAAAGGTGTTTATAGGAATATGACCTCCGCATCAGTTTGAATTAGTATATTTACATACTTATATGAATATATATTCACATATTCATACTTGACTTGTATCCCATTACCCCGAAGTGTAATCACAGATGAATTCTTTCTACTCGTGAGTTCATTTTATACCCACTCTGGAGCCTTAAATGGACTTGCGAGTTTGCAACTTGATCAGAATGAACTCAGTCCCTCCGAGCGTTGAGCAGTGAAGGCAGCGGTCAGCTGCTGGGGCTCCGTCACTGAGAGCACTCCGTGTTATGAAAGAGTCAGATTGTTGTCGTCCTGCTGAGTCACAACTGCTGCCGCAGTGAAGGCACTGGAGACAGAGAAGGTGATTTTATGGGGATGATGTCTGTGTCTGTGTCTGTGCACACTTGTGTGTGCATGAAGGGTGTAGCTGTTTGTTGTGGAAGGTCAGGCGCCACAATTTGGGTGTGACCACCGCTATCCTGTCAGCACATCCAGTGTCCACAAAACCTCTCCCTTTACCCCCTGCTCTCTCTCTCTTTCTCGCACTCACTCTCTCTGTCTCTCTCTCTTCCCCTTTCTAAAACCAAGGGTGTAACCAGTACTACTTGTCAGTTGCTCAAATCTCTAGAAATTGTAGACAGGGGAGGGCGTCTTTGTGTGTGTATGTGTGTGTGTGAGGGGGGGTGTTGTTACGGTTGCTTTGTGAGTGCATGTGAAAGTGGCAGATCCAGATTGCAAGATTTATTAAACAATAACTCAGTATGTTGGTTATTTCTACACTCTGGAAAGGAAGCATTACCGCCGGGAGGTTTGGAGATGATTCCTACACAACACACCCAAAAAACATTGTTTGTTTTCTGCCCTTCATCTCCAAAAACGTCTATTTTATCAAATCGGCATCTGGAACATAGGGCACAATAAGCAACATCAAGAAGTCAGATACGTCAAACTTTTTTAACTCTCAACGCTGTTAGATTGTAACGAATAAAATACAGAACGATACACTTTCTTTTTCGTGATTTAGTACCACAAATCACCCAGTGATCCCTGCTTCACTGTGTTGGTGAATGTGTGTTGACACGATCATCTAGTGGTTGAAGTGGTTGAAGCGGTGCAGTTAGGAGTCCTTGTACACACTCTACAACAGTACATTGAAGCCCAATATGTATAACTCTCCACTGTTGAAACTCAGTATAGTACAGTATTACTCTTGGACTGCAGTAGTCACAATGCTCCCACAATCCACAAAGGAAAGGAAAGCAAACTCCTTGTCATTGTGACATTGTGATTCACACCACTGCACACAATGAAATGTGATCGCTGTTTTTAACCCATCACCAAAGGGAACAGTGGGCAGCTTTGAGCGCCCGGGGGAGCAGTGAGTGGGGACGGTGCCAGGCTCAGTGGTGATTTGGCAGTAGGGGGATTCGAACCAGGGGCCTTGCGGACCCAAGTCCTCTTCCTTAACCACTAGCTCACCATCTGCCTCACAGTGCAGCTTCATAGTTTACCAATGCCGTACTTAAACATATTGGCAGATTTCTAAGCACTTTTCGGGGTCAGTAAACACAACCAGAACTCACCCATAAGGTGAGGAAAATTACTAGTTTCTAAATGCTTATGATCTGAAATACAGTACAGCACTGATAATCTTACCTTTTATATATGAACATATATGTCAAATTTATTTCAGTCTTTCAGAGTTAATAGTTTGCGGACAAAAAGGGTTTTTTATGTTTAAAGTTAGCATTGCCGTGGGCATAAAGTTGACCTGAGGTCCTTTTTGAGATGTTTGACACTCTCTTTACACTAAGTGTCCAACAACACCTGACTGCCTTTATGCAAAGCAGGTTTGTAAAATAGCTCTGGTTCAAGGACCAGGAATTCAGGTTAATTATTCAGTTTTTTGCATGTGTGTGTGTGTGTGTTTGTAACAGTTTTTAACACCACATCTGTTGAGGAGTGAATGGAATGTAACACAACTGTACTGGAATTAAAGGAGTTGTTACACAGCGCCATGGAACCTGACAGGTTTTTGTTATTGTTGTTGTTGTTGTTGTTGTTTAATCCCCACTTCAGATATTGAATTTCCTCAATGAGTCGTTACTGGTTTCATCCATGACTGATCAACCCAGTGATATTTTATTCTAAACTGACGGACCCTGATGAAACCCTGAAAACAGAAATCAATGTGAAGACACCAAGGCCAATAGGAGATAAAAAAAAAAAAATTCTGCCCGGAACGAATAAGAAGGAAGTGAAAAGAACTTCCTTATATGGTATATGTTGGAAACAAAACCTTTGGCTCATACCCAACTTTGACGCAAACAAATATGTGGTTTAGGAGACAAAGGGTGTGGCACCTACGGTCTGGGCGACAGGCAGCAGCTGAGAAGCTTCATGAACCTTCACATTTTTTAAATTTTATTAATTCTATTATTATTATGATAATCGGCTGAAAACTGTCTGTGATTTTCATCAGACTGACCGAAAAGCTCCAGACTCTTTCTGTCTCACACCTGATGATAGAAAAAAATATTTCTCACGCATCCTGGCCAGTAATTCTGTCTTATTTTGTCATATTATAATCTTTTTTTTTTCTTGGCCAAAAATATTGAATATGAATGAAATAATTAAACGTGTTTAGGCTTTGTGATAGGAAATTTTGTTTTAATATCACGGCCTACCATCTTCACAGTGTAATTTGGCAGGCAGTGATGGAGACTGCTGCCATTTTGACCTGTAATGGATAAGCACATAAATTTAATTAATTAATTGATTAATTAATTAATGTGCTACTACAATGCTCTGTATTTCATCTTTAGACTCTGATTTGTTTCTTTACTCAAAACAAATTACTATTGATGTGAAGCTGACTTTTTATGTACAATTAAAGCAGTTTATCATTAGTTTATCAAAGTTTATAAGTAGTTTATCAAAGTTGCAAAACTTCCATGAATTTAAGACATGGCAAAAGAGCACTTCTAGTGGACGTCGGTATCATTTGACCTTTTTAATTAAACCAAAAATAGTTACTTTGACAGCAGCTGGACGTAGGTTGCTGGTAGATGTTTCATCTCTCATCCATGAGGCGTCCTTTTCTGAAGAAGCCTCTTGTCCAGTTGCTTGGTGTTGCTTATTTCTATCAAGTCTTTGTCAGGAATTTTAAAGTTGTTTAAATTAGGGGTGGCCGATAATATAAGTCCACCGATACCATCGGCCCGATATCAGCAACCTTTTAATATCGGAGAGTATCGTATCGGTTTTTCCACCGATATTCAAAGTCCGATGGTTACCGCAAATACACTGGACTTCCTCATGGTGTACCGACTGAGTACCCCTGAATGAGCCCAGTTTATAATGTTAATCAATGTTTTTGGAAAGTTCTTCTGTCCAACACTAGACATTTCTTGTTTACATCAAATGCTGCACAAAGAATCATTGGACTGTTTCAGACAAAATGGTCAAAAATAAATGTGATATTTTTCTCTATCTAATATTGAAGTAGTGTGTTTATGTTGTACACAGTTATTTATAGAATGCCTTTAGTCTGGTATCACAATAATTCAGGGGAAATTAGCTGCATATATTGGTGTCGGTAAATATTGCTATATATATATAAATGCTATATAAATAAATATACACACAATTACATATAATATTTTATATCACGTTTCCAATTAAATCATGGCTTGCATTTAAAGTTAATCATTACTGGCTCAGAAGGGATGTCAACACACTTTTCTTTAGAAAACATTGTTAATAAACGGTTAACTATTTGCCGGTGTTAATTGCTGACCCAGCCCTGAACACATTAAGTTATAATTCAAAAAGGAAACAGGTTTAGTTTGTCTGTTGTGATTCAATGGAAAAACATGTTCATCCAACATGGCTTCTCGGAAGGAGATTTACAGCTTAATGTTCCAATTAACATAGTTCCATTTCAAAGTGTGATAAAATGAAGGCTACATTGTCCACCCGTCAATCTTTAAAGTAGAACGTAGACTGTTTCACCGACCACGTCGCCACATTTATTCTATACCTGGTGGCAATATAGTGGTGTAGACGTCCATTCTCTGACAGTCTGCCTTACAGCAGACCTGTGCAGGTCTGAGCCAGCCCTGGCTGCCAGCCTTATCACAGGTTTTTACAGTTAATTTTTACTCATAAAGCAGAGAATGTATCAGCTTCTCACTCAGACACTGGAAGATAATCCCAGAAAAATGGTATTTTGTTATTTAGTACATTTATTATCATTCTATTTTTGTTTTTGTTTTATAGTATTAAATTACCCAAATCCATGCTGTTGTATATTTGTTTCTTCACGTGAAAACAAAGGGCGGGTCAGATTAAATACGACTCCCACATTCCTGTCAGTTTATCTGGAGGCGACGGCGATGGCATCCAGAGGAGCTATATCATTAGATTACACAGGCATCTGTGTGGTTACAGGGTGTGGCATCGGATGACTTGTCTGTGAATCTGTGACACACCTTGATTTACATCACATGTCTGTATAAAGAATATCAGAGTGTCTGTGTGATGCATTAATAGCAGTCAGTCATGTGGAGCCAAACGTACACGACGCCTGCGTCTGAACCGCTCTTTGTGCTTTGTTTTGCGGCTTGTTACTCGACAAATGGTAAACAAAGCAAAGTCCTCATCATGTGATCAACTTTCAAATGATTCATTTTTGGTCCTGATTCACCTCGAGAGGAAACAATGACTTCTATTTTGTGCTGCTGTGATTAATTCCCCCTTGAGCCTGACTTCACACCACACTCGGTGATATTTAAGATATCGCTACGAGGCAAAATCACTGAGAGCCAAACACACCCTGCTGTGATTCTGCCCTTTATACACCTGTAGGAAGACAGTGTCCATGCCAAAGGCGCTGCCTGAGAAAAAAAATCCCAATATGAACAATTACACCATTTGTTCCATTTAGCTTCGTTTGTGTGTGCGGTGTTTGTGCAGATTGTCTATCTGTGGTGAGTAAAGACAGAGCACCGATTGTTCCTTAAAGAACCCTAAATGTGCTTTAACATCAGTCACTGCTCAGCTATGTTATAGCTGGCATTTTTTTGCACAAACAGGGCGAAATATGTGTGGAAATAAACACAGACACAAAGATAAGGGAGAAGAGAGATTGTTATCCGGCTTTGTTGCTGCTCATATTTTATAGGCTGGGACTCTTTTCATCTGTCAACCTGTAAAATCAACCTAAAAAAATCCCACCGCTGCATTTCTCAATAGCACTGTGTTATTGCGTTTGAGGGAGCTTTATTCAAACTGCTGATTCCTATTTATTTAAGAAGATTAATTATGCACATCAGTGTCATAAACGTCTTTGCGCAACGTTCGCTCCTGTATTTGATCTCCTTTTCTCCCTGACGTCTGGCCCTTCTGCATGTCTTCAGGGAGGAACACACAGACCTCCACACCTCTGCAGACTTGTTGCCCTTTTTGATTGATTATAATAAATTATTATCATCCTCAAATCAAAACAGGGTTACCGATAATGGACAGATTAAACCATGCAGTAGTCACACCCAAGTCTGCCGAAGGTTTGTTGCACTTAATGTCAAATGAACAGGAAGGAATACAGAAAAATAAATAATTTAAAAAAGATTTATTCTGGAGGAAAATAATGCCTAGTCATATAACTGAGTTACATTCAATAGGAACCCAATGAACCCCACTGTTGATATTATTAGCTTTACAAAGTATATTTCTCCTTAAATTGCTGGAAAATATATGCGTTAATTTATCTATCCATCTGTCTGTCTGTTGTATTCTCTTCATCCATCCACATTCGTCTGTCGGTACATCTGTCTGTCTATCTATCTGTCTATCCGTCTATCTTTCTGCCTGTCTGTCCATCTATTCAACATCTATCCATCTGTCTGTCTGTTCTATTCTCTTCATCCATCCACATTCGTCTGTCGGTACATCTGTCTGTCGATCTATCTATCTATCTATCTATCTATCTATCTATCTATCTATCTATCTATCTATCTGTCTATCTGTCTATCTTTCTGTCTGTCCATCTATTCAACATCTATATATTTGTCTGTCTGTCTGTTCTATTCTCTTCATCCATCCATACGAGTAGCCCACAACAGACAAGAGAAAATTCCAGATAGAGAATTCTGAGTGTGTGTGAACGTAAAGCTTTATTACAGGTGTTGTGTTGTGTTGTGTTGATTCCCCTGGGGGGGTCAAGCTCCCTTACAAACAGGACCACACCCAGCACCGATGTCTGTGATGTCTCTGAGCAGAATGTCTCTCATAAAAACATATTTCCTCCCACAGTCTCAGTGTCTGCTCAATGACAGGCGTCTGAAATTCCTTCAGAAGCGTAGAAGACGTCAGAACAGGGTGAAAAGGTTCTGCACTGATCCGTCCGGGTCTCCAAGAACCGCAACACGGCCACACAAGAAAAACAGCGACACGTGCAAATACATGTGTCCTCCCCTCAGTCGTTAAGTTTGCATGTGTGGCTCCTGCTCTTCAGCAGGAGGTGAAGCACTGAGGCGTTTACATGTCTGTGCCCAGAGGCCCGGTGTCTTATTATCAGCGTTTTCTTCAGTGCAAATCTTTGTGGCAGCTGCGGAGTGTTTGAAGATGTTCAACAAATGAGAGCCAATTAGAAATGATGAGGATTTTTATTGTTTTTTATAGTCGCTATTGGCTGCGTCTAAGATGGCATGAAAATCACACTCCTTCTGTCCACTTGTCTCTTCAGTTTGCTCGGTTAAGATGTTCATATCAAACTTAATTCTCATTTTTCCCACTGAGACTCAGACCAGTTTCCAGCGCGACACCTCCTAAGGGACAACTTTTCTATTATTTGTGTTGTGTGGGTAAACAAAGCTGACTCTGGGTCTGTTTTCAAACTGTGCTCCTCCCTTATCAACCACTGCACGGTTGCACGCACACAGACATAAAACTGTGTGAAACTTCAAAAATTACTATATACTGTAGTCTTCAGATTGAAGATGTCAGACTGATGGTAGTATCTGTCTATCTAGCTACCTAGCTACTGTACCTAAGATAGATAGATACAGTAGGTGGGTAGGTAGGTAATCTACCTATCTATCTTTTAAGAGAATAGAAGAAAATATAAGAATAATGTGTTGTAAATTAGGGATTTGCAAACTTTTTGATGGTACTGTAATCCATCTCATATCGCGGTAGTTGCCCTCTGCTGGCCGACCACAACATGGTGAAAAACAAAGTAGGGGTGAGATATTAAGATATAATAGTTGTATATAACATTTACTGTTGTATTTGTTTTTATTATTTTACTTTTATCAACCCTCCGTAGTATGTATTTAGCCCATCGTACACTTTTGCTAAGGTGAAGGGAAAGGTTTACAGGACTTGTTGTGAGACCAGCCATGATGGATGGATTAGAGACACTAGGAATAGGTAGAAGACAGGAGACAGAGCTGGAGGTGGAGGAGTTAAAGATGCTGAGGTTCTCTTTCGGAGAGACAAGGATGGACAGGATCAGGAACGAGGTGATAAGACAGATGACACAGGACAGTTTGGAGAAAAAGCTAGAGGAGACAGATTGAAATGGTTTGGACATGTTCAGAGGAGGGACAGTGGATACATTGGTAGAAGGATGTTAGAGATGGAGCTACCAGGTAGGAGACAAAGAGGAGATTGATGGATGCAGTGAGGGAGGACATGTAGGTAGTTGGAGTTGAGGATACAGAGGACAGGGTAAGATGGAAATTGTTGACTCGCTGCGGCAACACCTGAGAAAAGGGACAAGGTGAAAGGAAAAGAAGAAGAAGACACTTTTGCCATGAGACATGCAGTACACACAGGGTTATGACAAGCAACTATCACCTGTAAAAATCATCTGTAATCCTTGTTGTAATCCTAGCAGAGTTGACAGGTCAGACTGTCCAAGTCATGTCCCGGTCACCTTTTCTTTTCTGCGTTTGTGCACAGAATGCCACAAATTGTCAGAGAAATTAGGTTATGTTAGCTAAACATTATTCTCATCTTGTCTCAGAGTTCAACTGTTGAGCATCCACGCATCTCCCACCACCAGCTTCTTCTTCTTGCTCCTCCTCGCGCTTGTCTTTATTTACATTACATTACAGTACATATGAAAGACTATTTGTGAACTGATCACCTCCTGAAATCCAGTCGTACAGTGTGAGCAGCAAATGTATTAAAAAGTAATAGTAATAGTAACACTTGTAAAATGAAAATTAATCAACACAGAGCAAAGTAAACACGAGAGACAGAAAACTTTTTTGTTGTTACAATTGTACAGAGGTAAATATTAATAATTTCTTGTTGAATTTCTGAGCTATATACAATAATGAAAAGCAGTGAATTGTCACGTCTTTTGTAATAGCACTACCCTGTGGCTTTGTGGTAAGAGGATCAGGCCTGTTATTAGAGGGCGCAGGTGAGAGTCCCACCTCTGTGGGCTGTGGGTTGTTGAGTAATTCCATTGCTCCTCAGGCTCTTCAGAGAACACTGAGACTGGTTTCCAGAAATGGGCTGATGTTTTAAATGCATTGAAAACATTCCTGTAGTCTGTACTTGGAAAATTATTGTCCTACTTGTTAGACCTTGTGTTGTTGTTGATTTTCAGAATAGCTACGTTTGTTGTTCCAAGGAGAAAGATTCACTTTATTATAAACATAGAAGACTAATTTATTTCTGATAAATTCAACAAAACACTGGAGGGCAAGGAAAGGCCAGGAATTCAGGTTCAGGTATTCCAATACAGGGAGTGCTGCTGTTCCTGTGACCAAGTAATGGATAAGAGGATGAAAATGAATGGAGGAATATGAAAAAAAAGCAAAGTTTTGTTGATGTTCTATTTGGCATAAAATTATCTAGTAGAAAGTAAAAAAATACTCGCAGGGTATTTTAAAGAATTATCCTGATACTGGTAAACAATGTTCAGTCTTACTCTTATATTCCCATCAGCTATCACTTATAAAATGAATAAAAATGCAAAGCATGCATTTAAGATCTTATACCTGTTCTCATTATGTTTTGTAATATTGTCAAAAAATTGAGGTGAACATCTCAGGATCCAATGTGTCAAACCAGAACATTTGGCAATACCCGACATTTTTTAGTGTTATTAGATTTTCATTAGTGCAGGGAAAATTGAAAACAATATTTACTCTATTACATAATAATTATGCTCATATTGGGCAATTAATATTAGCCAACCGTTGTTATCAGCCTTAATTCAAAGTCCTACGTGAAAATACAATGATACTGCAGTGTATGTGTTAGTTTACAGCTCAAATTAAAACCAAAGTTTCAGGATCACCAGGTCTGAATTACCAGCAACTCATCTTCCGCATTTTACTTGTTTTTACTAATAGTGTAAATTTTAGGGTTTTTCTGTTGTGTTAATCAAAGGTCGTTAGTCTTCTTGGACTGGTATAACGAGACATGTCCATCTTTAGGGTTCATTTTGAAAACCACTGTTCAACATTTAGACCTGAAAATTGACAGATCTTTATATATTTGATTCTGTCAGTAAACATTCATATATTTAAAAAAGAGAGACACATAGAGAAACTAGTTGTCACAGACATTAAAACTTTTTTTTTTTTTACCAAATCTTTAATAGTAATAATTTTAAAAAGTGACAAAAGTGTCTTTTTGGTCTAAGAGAAACTTTAATTTAAATTGATTTATCTGGGCTTATGGTATTATATAAAACAATGGTTCTCAACTGGTTTCACTCTGGGACCCACATTTTCCTGTGGTCATAAAGTCGCGAACCACTCATGTAGAATACGACGAAGAAAATGTATTTTCTAAAAATAAAAAAAAATAAAAAAGCCTTGAAAAATCAATTCTTTTAACATACTGATTTCATTCAGCAGAGTTTGCCTTTCAAAATAAGAGATTTTCTCAAATGAAACACATGCTCAACAGCAGAATAACATTATTTAGCTGATTTTTGACCAGCTGTTAGTGACCTGTTCAGAACGGGTCCAGGACCCACTTTTGTGTGTATGTTACGTCTCGTTTGTTATGTGTGACTGTTCCAGACATTGTCACTAATGTTTCTGGACCAGTAGATCAGTAGATCATTCCAGCCTGGTCATTTGAAAAGCACCTCAAAAAAAGTGTGGGCAACTCTGCTCTAGTCTATCTCGCTATTGTCAAACTGGAGGCCTGTGGGCCAATCCAAGTCCAAGTCATTTGGTGTGGCCAACAGGAACTTTGAAATATGTTCAATTTCCTTAATTATTCCTTTCCTTCATTTGGTACATAAATTTTAATTACAATATTCAATTTACAACATTTGTAATTTATGATAATAATAATAATAATTGATGACAGAATCAGGCTACTTATACCTTTTGGAGCAGAACCAGCTACTATAGTCTTGAAGATACAACTAGCCCTTCAAGGGGAACTGTTTTGCTGATTTGTCCCTCTACCATTGACACTCAAACTGTGGTCTTTTACATTCTTTTATTTCTGTTGTGGTGGTCTCTGTGCACATTAACTCTGACCTTTGAACTAAGTTAAGCTCACTCATTGATGAATTTAATCAGTGGCTACAAACTGTGTACTGTAAAGAAATAACACGTGTGGGTGACCTTAAAAAGATCAATATTTGATGTATTTATTCTAAGGAAAACCCTGTTGTATTCCCGTATTGACACAGAAACACAGTTTCAGTGCCTTAACTCCATCTCTGGCTTCCATGACGTCCTCACATTTCGCGCTCCACTTCACATGCAGACGGAGCGCGCTAAGCCGAAGTGGATGTGTCTTCAGACACAAAAGGCCGTCCACCTATGAAAACCATCCAAGAAGTAACAGCTGTCATATCATCACTAGCTTGTTTTAACAGTCATCCTCACAGAAGCAGAGGCAGCAGCAGCAGTCACCACTTCCACCCTCGTCTTGCTTCACAGCCTCTCAAAGTATGACGGGTGGGGCTGTGGTGATGGATGCCACTGTGTGCCTTATGTGTGTGTGTGTGTGTGTGTGTTACGCCTCGTTTGTTACGTGTGCCTGTTCCAGACACTGTCACCAATGTTTCTGGACCAGTAGGGCCTAATGAGAATGAAAGTTTCAGGCTGATGTTAGCATTTTCATGGGAGTGGCCAGAATGGACAAATGAATGGAAGTCGATGCCAAACTTTACCAGGAAGGAAAATGTTTATATTGTGACTCTCTTTCGCTGGAATTTCTCTGGAATTCTAACCTTTCATTTCCAGGGTAATTGGATTCAACTCTGAGTGGACATCCAAAGATTTTTAGCTATTTAAACATACATTATAACATATACAGGGATCCTTGGTTTATGACAACTGTTATGCATGCGTTTTATAACGATTCATTTGGCCAGTTGGTTGCTGAGGCAATTGGTGGGTTAGTGGTTAAGGAAGCGGCCCGCAAGTTACTCCTGAGGTGCCCTCAGCATGGTATCGTCCCCACACACTGCTCCTTAGGGTCCCAAAGCTGCCCGCTACACACTGTGATGATGGGTTAGATGCAGAGGTGACATTTTGTTGTGTGCTGTGGTGTGAATCACAATGTCACAATGACAGAAAAAGAATATAAAAAAAAGAAAGAAAGAAAAAGAAATTAGTGTGTTTTCAAAAACCTGAAAACACACTAATTTCAGGTTTCAAAAAACTGATCAACCGAGATCAAAATTGCAGGTTTAAACATTTTGTATAAAGCTTTTTCCTTTGACTCAAGTTGGTACAAAGTGCTGAGGTCTGGCATAAAGACAGGAGCCATCCATCTTCATCTACTACTGTTATCTGTTACAGTGTTGCAGATGCAGCAGTCCCCACAACCATCACCCAAAGGACACTACACCATATAGCACCACCAGGCCCTAAACAGGATTCAATCTTGGCCAGAAGGTGAACCCTACATGCCTAAAGGCCAAACGCCACTTTTTGTATTTATTCATTTATTTATAGAAGCCAGAGTTTGATGCAAACCTGTAGATAAAATATGCTTCTACGTGATACCAGGTAAATGACAAACACAAGTAACAAAGAAAATGCAGTTAGACAGTGAGTTGGTCTCACTGCGTCAGGGAGACAGGCCTGAAAACACAAGGAGACAAGAATCTCCAAACTAAAGTCCAGTTGTTCATTTCTGATCAAGCAGCAGCAGCAGCATGCAATGACATTTGATGAATCCTATTGGCCCAAAAGCTCTGGAACGAATTGCCAAGCGAGAAATATTGCATTTAATCTCACTGAATCGATTTCTTTGGAAGAGTGTTTATCAGGAGTGTTTGTCAGGTCTCTTCGCTGCAGGGTTGCATTTGAAAACATAAAACAATATGAGGTGTGGAGTGAAGAGCAGTTTCTATCTAAAAAAGGTGTGACCAAAGAACTTTTCACCACAAACTGATGAAGTCCCTCAGTTGACGAATGAAACGTCTTTCAACACCAAGAAGTCCAGTTGCTGACAACTTTTTTGAATATGAGGTGTGGCTGAAGTCAGGTCATGATATGGCTACAGGATTGGATTCTCGTACTGTACAGTAGGACTCACAGAGTAGCCACTGTGCTTTCACAATGTATGGCCTTTGTTTAGTGTCAATTGTTTTTCTTGAGGTGCTACCTATCTACCCATGTTACTGTTTATCCATCTATCTAATTAGCTTGGTAAATTTTATTTTACATAAAATCAGAAGTGTCCTGTTCCTTTCTCATGTGCCAATGTTATATAAAATAACATCAGATAAGAGGAAGAGTTCAAAAAAGGACCTCCATTCCTCCTTCAGTGGGGGAAGTTAAAGAGTGTGCAACGTAAAGGTCGGTTTGTTTTCAAGACATTAAGTCTATTCATCAGACACTGTTCAGGACTATTTCATTCTATTCACATTGAAACGTCTTATATTTAAATGTCAGTGAAACTAACACCTAACTGAAAGACTTATTGTTGACACCACTCTGTGAGTGGAAATGGGTCAACCCTGTGGCACACAACAACAACAAGCAAACCCCCCCAAGATAATCAATACTGCCCTTCAGATTAGCATAAGAACTAGCAAAACAAAAACCAGTCACTGCAAATGAACACATTAGCCCACACATCAACAGGGTCATTTGGGTTGAATGAATAGTTTTTATCAATTCTACACCTGCCCACACCAACTTTAATATCAGGTTAACACTGTGACAGTTTTATGTAAACCATTATCCGGTCCAAGCGATCGTGAAGCGGGAGAGCGATAGTGATTAAACACCCAAACCACCCGGTTTTTATTTCCATTAACAACATCAGCCTTGCTGTTAAGGATAATAACTATAATGACTTGAAAAATTCCACTTGTCTCTTCCAAACCTGGAATGAAAATTGCAACCCGCGCGCGCGCACACACAAACACACATGCTCACACGAGCACACACCCATACTGGACCACCCCGCCCCTGTCCCGCCCAGCGGCCCGACCCCATGGAGAACAGACAGCGGATCATGTGACAGCAGCGGCAGAAGAGGCAGCAGTTTCCAAACGCCAGAAACCAGCGCGGACACAGAGAGAGAGACACAGAGGGACTTTCGTAACTTAGGGAAGTTGGCGGAGACGTCCAGAAGTGAAGCCGTTCCTGTGGGGGGTTCTTTTTGGCCCTGGACTTGGTGTCAGTGACACGGCGAGTCAACTCCTGCGTCACTTTTTTTTCTTTTAATTTAGTGAAAATTGATTATCTGTGAGGCTGCGGTCAAAACTACAGTCTTTACTTCAAGAACAGACTCTGTCCCGCGACCCAGAAGTAAGTCTCCTCTTCTTCTCCTTCGTCGTCGTCTGAATGTGTGTTTTAAAGTTGGAGGCTGCCGGTGGCAGTAGGTAGAAATAATTGATAAATGATGCTACCGCGGTTTTGGGTGAATTAGATCGAGTTCCGTTCAGCTCGGGTAGTGTCTGTTGAATTAATTAGTCAATTAGACCGTGTGGTTGTTTTTACGACAGTCGCTCTCGCTCGGTCTTAGCGGGTGTTCGACTTCGGTGTGGTTTTGATGTAAAAAACGAACACACATGGCAACTGATGATGTCATTTGTACCTATAACAAAGCGTTTCGTCATCAGGTAATACTACAAGACATAAAATACGTTTTATGTCGATTATGTGTCGTTTAAAGTAGAGTCCAACGGTTAAATGTGGTTTATTTCTTTTATAAAATACTAGTTAAGTCGTAAAACTTACGGTAGTTTATGAGAAATTCGGACCTTAGGGTCTGTAATATGCCATAAAAATCTCTACAAGAGTGCAAAACATTTTTAATTACTTTCAGTTTAAAGTTAAGTTACACTGTAAAATAGCAGAATAAGTATAAAAACAACAGAAATGATCTTTTTAAGATACATAATCAGCATCTGGATTTTACTATAGCAAAAAAGGTTTGTCACCTTAGTCAAATTATTAAGTTAACCACGTCAATTATTAAACATTCTTTGTTAGTCCATAAACCATTTGTATCTGTAAAAAAAACCATCTGTAGAAGAACCCATCAGCCCTGGCAGGGGAAGATCCGAAGCGATGTCAAATAACTAGTAGAATGTGCTAATAGCTTAGTTGTTAATAAAGCTTTTACTGAGCTGCTGGTTGATTCTGTGTTTGACTGGTTTACAAGCATTGAACCTGAGTCTGTGTAGAGAGAAGTGGTCTTGGTGTGGGAGACCACTCCCCAGGACTGTGTCAGTGCATGAGGCCACTGGACCAGGCTGAGGTTTGACAGGTGTGCGAGTTAGTGATGGTTAACGGAAGAGAAAGATTCCCGATACACCCCGGCACACCCCCGCTTCCCTCCCATTCACTTCATCCTTGACAATACACATCTCTGCCTCTCTCTGCTCTACTGTCTCACTGTCTCCGTCTCTCCCTGTTTCCTGTGCTTTGTTTCAAGGCTGAGCCTTGCGTCACACATTCCACTTGGCATGTGAAGCCCTTATCCTGTTTAGAGCCTGGAGTGAGAGAGAAGTGGGGAGAAAGGAGGGAGGAGAGAAAGATGTGGATGTGGGGGGTGGGCGATAGTGGAACGAGGGCAATCTTTTTTTTTTTTTACCCCTCTGAGTCTAACTTCATACTCATCTTCACTTCATAAAGTTTCGTAAAAAAGAGAAAAAAAGTGATTGATACGAGTTAGTGTTGTTTTTATTTGTATGTTTCTATATTTTTCACGTCAGACTGGGTCACATTTACTCCACCCACCCCTACATCTCTTTTCCTGAATCAACATGCTGATGTTATCTAGTGGAACAAAATGCGCAAGGGCCTGTGTGTACACAGATGCGAGAGCGCGCACTCACACTTACACACACACACACACATGCACTGCTCAAAGGGCATGTCCTGGACCTAGAGAACATAAGGGCTAAACATTAAACTCCAGGATGCTGTTTGTGGACTTGGTGATTCTCCATTAAAAGTCAGAAGTAGACGAGGACACTCTGGTCCACAGACGACCATAAACTTACATCGCTGGGACTTGTTGCACAACTTGACATGCTTGCCATTGCACAGACACAGACTTTAAGATTCACCAGTGCATGTAAAAGAGTGCGCATACACACTCCGTCACTCTTATGCATTGTGTCCGGAGCTACTCTCAAACCACTGGATTCGAACCCCCCCCCCTTGTTGAGGTTCATTGAAGTTTTGTCATATTTTATTTGATTTTCATCCCTGATTCTGTCTCTTTTCCTTTCCACTTCCATTTTTGCATACTTTGGTCACAGTGGCTGTTTTCTTAGCCGTCTTTTTCTTTCTCTCCTTCCATTTCTCCCCATCCTCACATTCTTCTGGTAAGGAGCTGCGGTGTGTGTGTGTTGAGGCAAGGGGGGTAAAGGGGTGGTCGGACAGGAAACCACAGGCCCCCTGCAGCATTGCGCCTCCCCTCGCCCCCCGTTTGGCTTGGCTCTCCTCCTCCCTTTCTTAACACCCCTCGACCCATCACGCAGTGTGGAAATAATAACAGTCAGACTAAACTCTGAGGGCTTCCGCTTCTCTCCCCTTTCTCTTTGGCATTTTCTCCTGCTCTCCTCTCGCCTCTGCTGTCTGGAAAGCCTCAGGACTCTGCCTGGGTTGACAAGTTTAGCTGGAGGTGCGTGCACGTGTGCTGGTGTGTCTCTGTCATGTTAACAGCCTGATGTCAACTTTGCCCGTGTTTTAAAATGAGTGTGTACGGAGTTACATTCTATTTCCCCTCCCCTTGTGATGGCCCCCCGTCTTCTCCCTGAGGTCTGCAGACCCTGCAGCCTCACAGTCTGCTGGAGAGAAAACGGAAAAGGGACGGAGCTCTTGTCTCTGTGTGTGTTTGGAGATGGGAAGAGTGGGCTAGCCAAATAAGAACATTTGGGGTTCTAGAACAGGGGGCATTTTTAGAGGGGGAAATCTATCTCATGGTATAATGGGGTCTGCAGATGGACAAAGTTATATATTCACCAAAAAATGGCTTTAAATTGATCCTCTAATCACAGCTTTTAAAAGAAGAATAGAATCTTTCTGTGTCTGAAGAACTTCAAACCTGCCTTCCTACCACTACTGTATTTCTGATTAGTTATAATACAGTTATAATTAAGTAAAATAAAAAAATAAAAATAATGCCTCTGTTGCTGTGCAACTTTTTGTGGCTAAGTTTCCTCATCACTACCAGACAGTGCTAAGAGTCAGAGAGATACAAGGTGAATGAAAAGGGGAAAAAATTGACAAAATAACATGTTAACATATACTGTAAAAGAGGAAGAGTGGGGCAATTGAAACATTTTGAAACAAGACAAGTTTGTTTTTTCTAGTGCCCATAAACAGAGAATGATGAGTCCACATTATCTTAGACTTTTGTACCTTGAAAATAACGCACCATTGTGTGGGTGTGATTGTATGTATAAGAAGGAAGGTAAAGAAGTAGATATGGAGTAGAATGGTTGGTTTAAGTAACATGGATAAGGCACAAAGAAACAGAGAACAGGGGTCTTTGGCCGGGGTTTAAGTTGAGAAATGTCAAAGCTATGCCATGTGTTGTGGTTTTTTGTGAGATTGACTGAGGTAAGGTGTTGACTTAGGTGACTATGGAGAGGTAGTGTACACCTGGGTGTGAAGGATTTAGTCAGTTTGAGAGAAGGGCAGAGTAAAGGCTGAGGAGCAATTATGGAGATTTTTGGAGAGAGTGAGCGGAGACGAAGGATAATATAAGTGACGGGTTTCCTAGTTTGCCCCCTCAGGTCATGTAATTGAGTTCTTAAATTATGTTGTAATTATTTGATTCCCTAAGGCATCTTTAAAAAGTCACTGCTCTGCCATTTAGAAGAAACAACATGTGTTACAGTAAAGGCCCTGTGAGGATTGTCCTCACAATCCAACTACACTGCAGTAGAAACCTTGATTTTTGTGGGTCAACCCTTCTAGGATATGGACGGGGTTGGACAACTTATGTAGTTTGGGAACCGCTGATTTAAGATGACATATTTTTTTGGAGTAACGCCACTGGTGTCCTCTAAGGGGCACCAAACACAACTCCTGTGTATGAGCTAACTTTGTTAATTGGCTTTTAGAAAGTTAACTTGATTGTCTTGGAAGTTTTGCGATTCCTCCTTTTGCTCCTTCGGTATTCCAATTCTTTTATCTGACCTGGTGATATTTTCCTTGTACATACATGTCATTTTTCTCATCTCGGGTTTGTCTTGGAACTAGCGCAATAGTCGAGGAATCGCTGTCATCTGTTTTGAGGTTTTTAGCTCACCTTGTGGAATATTTACCTCAACGTTGCCCCTAAACTGCTCTTATTTTTCTGGTTCTTCCGTGCAGTAGTAGGTCAAACAGGAGTCTGAAACCAATAAGCAAGAAGAAAATACTTTTATTACATCTCTAAACTAAATCAGACACACTTGAGTCACAGAATTCTCCCTCCCTCGATTCCTCTGCTCCCCCCCCACCTCCCCTTAAATCTGTTGACTTAACAGAACCTTAACTGAGCCTCAAGCTTCAAGCATAACTCTCCTGAACTGTGAAAGTACAAATGTTGAGTTGGAATAATGAGGTGAAAGAGGTAAAGAGGTGACACAAAAAAAGGAAAAAGCAGGAAAGTGGAGGCCGCCTGTGTTCTGTGTGGGTCTGCGTGTGTGTGCGTTGCGGTGTGTTCTTGGACAGGGCCGTTGTCTGGAGGTTTCTGGTCTCTCTGGTGATCTCATCTTCTCCAGCCTGTTGCCATTAGACTGTGAGTGTGTGCCTGCGTGATTTAGTGATTTAGTGTGTGTATTTTGTTGAGTTAGCAGAAACTTGCATTGCTGCTGTGTGCATGCATGTGTGTGCGGGTGTCTGTGTGTGTGTGTGTGTGCGCGGTCGAGTCGGTAGCCAGCAACTCCAAGCCACAATATTTTCCCCTTCAGTCATGTTTTATGTCATCTATAGAGAGGACGAAAAAAAAAGCAGTGTGAGTGCTGGGAGCCTCTCATAAATACAATGGTAAGGATGTAGAAGGTTGTTAGGGAGCGGGTGAGTGAGTGAGGGAAGGAGGAGGAGGAAGAATAGGAGAAGGGGCAGAAGTGCGAAGGAGGCCAAGAAAAGACAAAAGAGAGAAGTGTAGGATGTGTTTGCTGAGTGGGTTGGGGTAGAGTAAACAGTAGCTCTAGTGACCCTGAAGAACAATATTTGCCATCCACACTTGACATGGACAAACACTCGCCCTGATGTAGGGCAGAGGCTGAAAGGTCCAACAGCTCAGGTACGGCCGCTTGGTTATCCAACAGGTGACGTGCATGGCAGTTTCTGCAGCCCGGGGGGCTCGGATATAAGAATTTATGTGATTAGATGTTGTGAAGACGCAGCAGCTGTAGAGGCTCGGTCTCAAAAAAAAAAACCTGTTCCTGCCGCATTGGCTAGAACTTCTTCATTTATTGATTATGTGAGGGGATTAGCCTACTTCTCAACGCCTAATGATGCTTAATTCATCTTCACAGAAGCAGACGTTGTCACTACTTAACCTCAGAATGATTTCACAGGACTCTGGAGAACTGTGATGAGTCAATTAATTATAGGATTAAACTGTTGTCGTGCAATTCATTTCCTCATTATTGATGTTCTGTGGGGAAATGGAACTCAGACACAACATCCAACTCCAGCTGCAGTTTGACTTTAATCTCCCGCCGACTGGTGTTGTATGTCGAGATGATGCTAAATAGTTTTTATGCCACAGTTGTTACCAGTGTTGGGACTAACGGGTTACTTGTTATGCCGTTACTTGAGGAAGTTACTCCTCTCGGTAACTAATAACGTTAAGCATTACTTTTTCCATTCAGTAACGCAGTTATTGCTACAGTGGCTTAAAGGGGCTCGTTGCTAGTTACTATCTCTGGTCCAAATGGACGGTTTCTCCCGTCCACGGAGAGAGGACTGTGTGGCAGTGGAGCCTGTCTGCTGTCTGTCAGTCCTGAGTAAAAGACGCCCGTCCACACTGACTGAACCCATGCGTTGAAAAGGAGCGATGATTGGTTGACACAGGTTAATTTTTCAGGCTAAGCCAATCAGAGACCTGGGCGGGTCTTCTTGTCTTATAGGGAAATAAACAGTCTCACACACACGGTGCGGTACAGCAGCACACACCAACAAGCAAGATGACGACAAGTGGCAAGTTGGGGTTACAACAAAGATGCCTGTCAAAATGTCTAAACATCTATTTTGTTTTTGTTGTTCCACTACATTTCATTCATGACTTTTTAATGTGTTTTTAAAGTAAAGTAACTAGTTATTAGTTACTTTTATAATGTAGTAAGCAGTAACGTAACTTTTTCAGAGCAGTAACTAGTAAAATAATAAGTTACTTTTTTATAAGTAACTTGCCCAACATTTTTTTCTCCAGCTCCTGTTATAAACAAAGTTAAGAAATACTTAAACTCCCGTCCACTCACCACCCTGAAGTCCCACCTTTCTCCTTCCTTTTCTGACTCCACAGATATGATTTTTATATGTTTAATCAATTTATAGACAACAGTGGACTTACCTTCAAGTACAAATCGTACAGAATGAGAGGTTTTAGCTTCAAACGCCACAGAGTCTTAAGAGTTGGACACTGGTGTGACTCCAGCTCAGTTATTGACGTGTCTTGTTGCCTCAGATTGGAAACCTGTTGACAACAATATTTGTCTTTTTGTCTCTTAATTTTGTCTTTAAATGGCCGCTGCTATCATTATTATTATATATAACTTAGTAGAAAAAGCAGACCACAAGTTCCTGAAACCTTGATTTAATCTTATTTTTAGAAATCTACCATCTGGTGTGGGTTGGTTTTAATTGGAATTCATGTAATGAAACTGATGATTAAGTTTAATAGTTTCTAACACGTAACCCTGTCATTGATGAGACCTTGTTTTTTACCCCTGATGACATGATCTGACTCATAAATGGACCGTAGAGAAGCAGCTGAACCTGTGACCTGTAAATTTCCCCAACTGAGAGGTAGTTTCTGCCCATGATAACTTCCTCTTGTTGTGATTGGGCTTTGCTTCATAACCCAGTGATTGTCACCTCCCTGTAGAACACGACCACAATAGAATAACTGATTGACCTCTCATTGAACTACAGCACAATACAAACCCGTATTAGAAAACACACCCTTTAAGATGTTGCACACACACACACACACACACACACACACACACACACACACAAAACCACCTGCCTGCAGTCTCTTTGTTTGGTTGGAGTCTGGTAAAGGGCGAGGCTCCGGTCGTCACACTCACACCCTTCCTGAAACAGCCAGTAAGCATCCTGCTATCTGATTGGTTTGCTCCCCATCTGGACATTTTGTGTGTGTGCGTGTAAGTGTGTGTGTGTGCGTGCACAAGTGTGTGAGGGCCTCTGTTTCACCATTTGTTAATAATTAAAGACTAACTTGTCTCCAGGTTCCTCTCTCCCTCCCTGTCTCTGTCTTTTTCCCCCTCTGTTTCTGTCTTTACCTCATGTCACATTCTTTGACAGTTTGTTGCTCCCATGATCTCACATAAACACACACACACACTAATTTAGACGCACAACAGACATCCTAGTCGCACCTGGTTATTCAAAGATAAGGTCACTGGAACCACCTTTGAAACCTCACACACCATCTGAACACTATGCAGCGGACATGGGTAAACTAAGGGTTGGGGACCAGATTGGGCCCTGTTTGGCTGTTCACACGGCCCACCAATTCCTCTCAAAATTATGTTATTAATTTTTATTCTTTATTACATTTCCTACATTTTTTTTTTGTTATAACCAGTGTTGGGCAAGTTACTTTAAAAAAGTAACTTATTACTTTACTAGTTACTGCTCTGAAAAAGTAAGAATGGGAAAAGTAACGTGTTACGTTATTACTGAGGAAAGTGGTTTTGTTACATAACGGCGTTACAAGTAGCATTAGTCCCAACACTGATTATAATTATCTAATTGGTGTATATATATGTATCTATATATATATATATTTATTTCTATTATGGTTTTTCTTTTACTCTTATTATATCTTGTTTTTTTTTAGCTACTGTATAATGAGTGTTTCCCCCCTCAGGGGATGAACAACAAACCATTCCATTTATTGATTTATACTTCCGCATTTCCACTGGAATGCCTGCAGTAAAGCTTTTTGAACATTTTTTAACATGTTATTTAAACTTTGTTAGACTGTTTATCTGTTTATTACACGGCCTTGTTCATGTTGTTCATGTTAATTTTGAACCTTCAGACAAAACATTGAATGTTTGTGCTGCTTGTGTCATCTGATAAATGCATTTTTTTTTTATGATTTTCGTCCCAAGATAATGTTTCTCCGTTCTTTAGCCTGAATGAAGAAACAGGCAGATCAGGTGTGACCAAACACTTTGACGTCTGAGATACTTCTCCTTCGTTTCAAACCATTTCTCAATATGTTAGTAGCGTGTGAAGATAATGGAAGGATAAGATATGTGGCAGTTTTTAGACCACATCTGTCTTCAACAGTATAGCAGAGGTGTGAGGAAACTTTCTTTGACCCCAGGGCCTCTATGGTTCCTTAAACTTGACTTGTGCCCCAGTCAGGGGTCAGATAGATGGAGTGTTCTTATTATCAAAAACAAATGAAGGTCAACGTCCGGTCTGGCACAAAAAGCTGCACAGTCAAGTGTTCCAACATCAAATACTACAGATATTAGACAAAAGAAAGCAGAGAGAGTCATTAAAGACAACAGTTTATTTGTCTGGACAGTTTACTGCGTTAAAGACAGGTTCTAAATCCTCTTGTCCTGTGTGTGTTTTGTTGCAGGAGCGTGACCAGCTCAGCCATGCTGATGTATGATTACCCTAAAACAGACATGGAGACGGTAAGCCATGTGTGGAAATGTAACTGTTGGCTGTTGTGTGTGAGTGTGTGTGTGTGTGTGTGTGTGTGTGTGTGTTCATGTGTTTTTCACTCCCTCATTCATGTCAGGACATGTTTTGTATATCTTTGACCTACAACAAACACAGATAGCAATAAACACACACACACACACACACTCTTGCTACGTGTCTAGACAGTTGTTTCCACATTCCCTCCTTCCTGGACAAACAGGCTCCCATACAGTGGACATTAACATACAATAGGACACTGCCTGAAAGCAGACTACTGGTCAGGAAAACACACTGCACTCAGACACATGACACCCTTTGGACCAACCCTGGCTAATGGACAAAGGATGGTTGATGTATTTGTATGTATTTTTAGGTCAGTTAGTCTGAGTTAGACTTAGATTAAAGATCAGTGTTCTCACCTCACAGTGTTATCTTTTGGGTTATCTACAGTAGGTTCTCTTGATGGGAAACTTCTTCTTCTTATACAGTGTACTACATATTTAACAGTTTCTTTTACTCATTTCACTCAAACGGTCAAGAACGTGTCTCACCCTGCAGCAGCTCGTAAACCAAAGTCTTAGCAAGGCACTATATGCAAAATCCACTTCTTCAGGGCGTACCCTGAAGAAGCATATAGTCTGCATTTAGTGCCTTGCTCTATGTAAAACGAACATTTCATTGTAAGCTAAAATTAACTCATTCTTTTTTTATAATCGTGTAATTTAAAGCACTGTGAGTGATTTTTGAAACCTTCTCTTTTGTCTTCCTTCTTCTTCTGTCTCTCACAGTCATTTTACTCTTCATTGGTGAAAGCTCCAGAGCCCTTCAGAGTCATCTTCCCCCACCCTGCTCCCCTCTACCACACACATATGCATGCCTTCAGCCAGTCCCACACCCCCAGTAACCCCTCGCACGCCCAGTTAGAGCCCGTGGACCTGTCTCTCAGCAAGCGCTCCTCCACCGGCTCCTCTTCCTCCTCCCCTCCTTGCTCCTCCGCTTCCTCTCCGGCCTCCTCTCCACCTTCACCCCACAGCACGGCGAGCCGAGGCTCCCCCCGCTGCTCGCCTCTGCATTCCCAGCTGCGCTCCTCTCCTACCCACGCTGTCCCACCGCCCACACTCCCATATCCCACCATGGTGGCCCCCCTCCTCAGCCCAGGCACCGGCGTCATCCAAGGGTCCGGGGTCATGGTGTCTCCGGTCATGGTGCCTCTGTCTGTCCTCTATCCACCATCTCTTCACCTGCACCAGCAGATCATGGTGAGCCCACCTGTCAGCTGTGAGGACGACCATCATCGCAGTAGGGAGCACAAGACAGGTGAGTCTTCACAGAGAAATAACCACTGAAGTTTCCCAAGTTCAGCTGAGAACTCTCAGAAGAACCTGAACGCCATAGTTGGTCCGACGTCAGGCTTTTTCTGACCCATAGTGTGATGTCATGTTCTAAGAAAAAAATTAGACGAAAATAATGTTGAACTTATTTACAAAAGACTTTGTTTCCTAGAAGGTCCTGGTTCAACCTCTTACCAGAAAAACAGCTGCACAGCTGTGACCACATTCTACCTCATCTGTCAGTCTGACACCTTGTTTGGCAGCGTCATGCATTGTTTTGTCTATAATTTCAGATTAAAATGAACCTGAAACCACAGTGACCAACTCATACTTACTGCCATTTTTTTTTTTTTTGTCCCTTCCCAGTTCACTCTACAAAATCATTGGAGCTGCGGGCCGACGCCCATGAGCTGCACAAGTCAATCAAGACCGAGCCCTGCCCCGAGCTTCTTCACGACCCCCACATTAGCCACGAGATGAAGTCGTCTGTCATCAGGTTATCGTACGAGTAAGTCGCTCGCACGTCGCAGTTTTGAAAGAAGCACCAAATGTTTCACAAGTGTCTGCTGCAGAGCTTCCTCTTTGGCCTTATATGGCGGTGGTGGACAGAGACTGGATCCTCATGTTCCTTTTAGAATGTGTCTTTGAGCAGCAGGTGCAGAGTCAAGATTAGGGATGGATGTTTTATATTTTAGTTTAAACAATTTCCAAATACTACTTTTACAACACCCCGGTCAAATAAACAGAACAAATTCCAAGGTTTTCTCTCTTCGGATTTATCCTCATTGTTGACAGATAACCACGTGACTCGCTGCAATTCTTTTAATCTGTTCCTGCAAAGAAAGGAGTTGAGAAATGTCGTTAATCATTACTCTTCTCTCTGCAGTTTATCATCACTACCTTCACTGTACAAAAGCACATGACTGCAGCCAGGCAGTAAATACAGCAGGTTGACCTGCTTACCTCTAGAATCAAAACTCTATATTTCATGTTTATGTGTCAGACCAACGTGTGTGTGTGTGTGTGTGTGAAATATGAACAACGTTGGTCTTTAGTTCTATTCCTGCAGCCAAATGAATAACTGCCCAGACTGTGTCTGTTGAAGATCAGGCTTCGTACGTTTCTGGCTGTTTACAGATCATTAATCAGTCAGTTCTCCAGTCCGTCAAGGTATCACTAGGTCAACAAACCAGCCTGTGTCTCTGAAGCCTCTGGACACAGTGTAAGGGACTGTGGTCCACAGTCAACCCAAGGTGTTGTTGGTTCATTAGTGCCCACCATCACCCCACGATCCCTGCAAATTAAAACACTATTGCAAACACAATAACATGTATTATTTTATCTGTATATGTATGGTGTCATTCAAGCATTACTACACTTCACCCCGTCCCCTCAGGGGGGGCTCGCCCCTCTATTTGAAAGGTACTGGTTTGAGGAAACTAAACTGGTCATCATTAACTTCATTTTCACTAGGGGGCCCCATAGGCAAAGAAATAAAATACTTCAAAACAACTACTTACTGTATGTGTTAATATGTACTTTTGATTATTGTTTATTGACAATACAAGTGAATTAAAAATGCTTTCTAAGCAACTGCAGGTCACACAAAGTTACTTTGCGGTCTTTAGTTTGAGACATGTGTCCTCATTCATAGAATATTACATGTGTAATTTATTTTTTTTCTATTCCAATTGTTTATTTATGTTAAATATGCAGACTGTGGTCAACGCTTGGCGTCGAGTCTCCGTGTGAAGAGACATTTAATAAATAAGGGTTTCAGAGATAAGTTTCTGTTTAACAGAGGTTAACAAAGGACCAGTTGCACAACTACTAAAATGTCACACTCTGTTTAAACACACACACACACACACACACACACACACTTTAACTGTGTGTACAGCTTGATAAATGGACTGGAGGCGGCCCGTCCGTGTCCCCTCTTTACATCTCATCTACTTTTCTTATTGACGTAAACAAACCTTTTTATCAGCACTCTGGTCCTAGTCCCGTCCTCCACCCCCTAATGTTTCCTCCCTCCCCTGCTTGCAACTTCCTGTAATTTTTTTTTTTTTTTAGCTCATTGTCCGGCATCTCTCGTTCCTTCTCTGCCCTCCTCTTCACGCCCCTTTCCCCTGCCTGCTTCCTGTTCCTCCTCTCCCCCGGTCTTTTGTGCCTTCATGAGTGTTTGGTCTTGTGCAGCGTCAGTCTTTCCTGAACAAAAATAAAAGCAGGTCAGATGTGGACGTAAAGGCCAAACCAGGTTGACACTCAGTTCCCGTGCAAATAAAGTCGATTGTGTCCTAACAACACCCACACGTGTATGACAACACGCAGTAGTTAAAAGACACCAGGAACGGACTGGGCCGCGTCTTGCGCCACGGAACGATGACATTTTAATCTGTATCTTAAAGTAGGTCAGGATTGATGAGCTGGTAAAATTTGGAGAGGGGGAAGGGCTTCTGCGGAGGGGAATTTTTTTTTTTACATTCCTTTATGTGGAAGTGATTTGTGAAGGATTTATATTTCAACACTCGACACCTGCTCTTCACTGAGACACACACACACACACACACACACACACACACACACACACCCTGGTGAACCTTAAGTGAGGCTCACTTGTTGACTGTTGATCTGCGTCGACAGCTTCATCCTTTCTGTCTGGAGCAACAAAAACACTCTTTAAAAAGTGTTTTTCGGCTGAGTCACGTCCCCGCTATTCTTCTGCGTCCATATCGTCGTTGGACTCTGCTGCATAAATGAGTGAACAATGTCCAGAAACCTAATCTGCCTGTCGAAGTTGGGTGTGTGTCCAGATGGACTGTTGCAAAGTGGCAGCTTGTGTTACACATTCTTCTCTAATTTTTTTTATGTATATATTCAGTTGTGTGGCATAGAAAAATCCAGATTTAGTTTCCAGTTATGGTCTGATTGGTGGAATAAAAATAAGAGGAAAGCAGGAGGTGACAGAATAAAGAAAAGGCGGGGCAGACTGGAAAAGGCAGGAGGTGATTTTAACTTCCTGACGAGTAGAAGTTGTTATTTCGCCTCAGTGGAGCTGCGGCTAAATTCAACTGTACACAACATCCTGGAAGAGGCAGCTGTCGCAACACAGCGGCTCCCTCTTTAGGTCAAATCTGTGAACGACTTCTAACATCATCTCTAACTGCCCTTTTTCTCTCTGTGTGTGTCCTCTTCAGGGGAAACAACCCTTCAGTCATTGTCCACGCAGGCTCCAAGCACCCTCTCCCTGCTGAATCCCCCGACTCCCTGAAAAAAAGACGAATTCACCGCTGTGACTTCAGCGGCTGCAACAAAGTGTACACCAAGAGCTCGCACCTCAAAGCTCACCGCAGGACGCACACTGGTGAGAGACGATGTTCGCTCAAGACATCTTCAAACTATTCGTTAATTAATCATTTTAAATATCGTATCGTTGTTCGACACACTAGATTATATGGGAAACTAAGCGACACAGAAAAGCTAGAGAAGAATTTTATTCATTTCAGTCAGAATTCTGAACACAGTTCAATTATAATTCATAACGTGCTAAACAATAAACTCACTAATCTTTTGCATTTTTCATCTTTTGTTTCTGATTTTAACACGTGGGCGATTTCAACATCTAACATTCTGGGTTTTGTTACTTAATTTGTTACTTACGTTTGTACTTAGTGTTGAGTTTGAGGTCGACTTCATAAGCATGCTTCTTAACCAGTGCCATTTTGGGGTCCTTAGGCACACACTATTACACAGGTGGTCAAACTCTGGCCCAGGGGCCAAACCTGGCCCGCAGTGTAATTATTTTTGGCCCACGAGATAAAAATCAAACATGGACTATAGTTGGCCAACCAGTATGTAGACCAGGCCTGGGCAAACTAAGGCCTGGGGGCCATATGCGGCCCTTTTGGCGTTATAATCCGGCCCTCCAGACTTGTCCAAATTATACTTTTAATTTATGTTATTGTTAGCCTTCTACCTTTTCCCTGCAAAACCGCCATTTTGCCAATAGATGGGCTAAAGAGGCTTAGACCATGTTGCCTTTATTTAATACTTTACTCGTTATTTATCCTTGTTCACGGAAATACTCAATATTTCTGATCCTGACTTGGCCCTTGAGTAGTATTTTAGTACCAGCTGTGACCTGCCAGTCAAAATTATTGCCCAGGCCTGATGTAGACCTTACATACTCCCAGCATTTTTTATATTAATAATTTATGCTTTTTCTTATAGCACATACATTGTGTTCTGTAAAAAAAAGGTTTACGTTGAAAATTATCTGAAAAGACAACAGAGACCGAATAAGAAACAAATACCAATGATGTATGAATTTTGTTTATTGTGAAGAAGGGAAAACATGCACTTTTGTAGTTAACTTCTAAATATATATTGATTTTGGCTTTGAGTTCGAAGATGTAAACAGTTTTTGACGGGTGTCTGTCTTCTCCTTGTCCAGGTGAGAAACCCTACAAGTGCACGTGGGACGGCTGCACATGGAAGTTTGCACGTTCAGACGAGCTGACGAGACACTTCCGGAAACACACGGGAGTCAAGCCGTTCCAGTGTCCAGATTGCGAGCGCAGCTTCTCCCGCTCCGACCACCTGGCTTTGCACAAGAAACGCCACCTCCTGGTGTAAAAGAAACACAAGAAAGAAAGAAAAAGCTCTGAGAAACACTTGAAAAAGATCTGTTGAATATCAGACTCGGACTAGATTTTTCTTTTTTTTTTACTCTTAAAGAGCTGACCTTAAACGTTGCACTCTGACAGGGAGGGGGGCCTGTTCCTCAGGGTGCAAGTTTAGACCTCTTCACCTCATTAACCAGATCACCATGCTGGTGTTGTTAGATCCGTCTGCAGCTTCTCCTGATTTTGTTGAAGAGATTTTGGTGACGTACCAGACCTTCACCTGTGGAAGGTCCAACCTTTTATTATTATTTTCTTTTCTTATTTTTTTTTAAAGGCTGCACAGTGTTTCAGCTGGTCTGAGCCAGTGTGCAGCGTCCTCTTGCGGCCATGGAACCAAACTGCATTTGTACCTGCTTTTTTTTTTTTTCAAGCAGCACAACGTGAGCTTTTTTTTTCCTTCAACTTCAGGTTCATTTCTCTGCTCGCCCCGATAGATTGTGGACTTGGACACACACACATATACACATACATGCTAGCTATGCCAAATAAATGTGAAACCTTTCAGAATGTATCACATCACACTGTGCTTTGTGTCATACATACTTTTTTTCAGCTTTTTTTTTTTTTTTTTTCACCAACACAGCTACCTGTGAAATCACGCTCTACTCCGTCTCGGAGCCATCACTCACCTCATCTGCCTGTATCAAATCATAAAGTGTAATTTAGAATATAACCACAAAATGTATCACATCACACTGTGCTTTGTGTCATACATACTTTTTTTCAGCTTTTTTTTTTTTTTTTTTTCACCAACACAGCTACCTGTGAAATCACGCTCTACTCCGTCTCGGAGCCGTCACTCACCTCATCTGCCTGTATCAAATCATAAAGTGTAATTTAGAATATAACCACAAACACAAAGCTCACACTCGCACACCCTTGTAAATACTTTAACATGATTGCACACAGCAGAAAACATGCACTTAATTAAAGCAGTCTTGCGTATTTTGGTATTTTGGTTGAAAGCTTAAGATTTACTGGTCTGGGGTCTCCTTGTGGGGGGATCTTTACGTTGTCATTTAGAAATGTGAACATTGCTGCACAGGGGCATTATAGAGTTAGGTAAAAGACAGTTTGACTGTGGCCTATTGTTCTCTTTGTGTTGTTGACTCTGCATAGCCTTTTTATTAGGGACGTCCAATATTTGAAGCTAACTAATATTAGCCCCATATCAGTAAATTATATGACATCTATAAGAATTGAATTAATGAAAACCCGAAAACACACTTGCTGGATTTCACCAATTAGATTTGGGAATAAAAGGCTGTATATTAAGGTGAAAGTCACCAGAGGGCAGCATTGCACCTCAAATGATTAAAAGTTCAGGCAGAAAAATTAATTAATATTGCCTGAGAGGACTACGTTCATAGTCAGATATTAAAATTACGTGTTTGGAAAATATTGTCAAAAAGTTAATATTCGATGTCACTTGAAAAATTGCGAGAAAAAGTGTGGAAATTTGCTCTATCTTCAGATGTAGAGCATTTTACAATTTACAATTGAAATTTTTCCTATTTGAAAAAAAAATTGAAATTTTTTTTATAGGAAATTGTCACAAATAGACATAGTTGTACTTTAGGATTTAAAAAAAACACAGTCTTGATCAATACCATTTTGTATTGGTATTGACTTCCACTTTGCTCAGTATTGTTAACCACCTGTAAGATTACAGTACAATCTAAGGCTGTGAAACATGGAACACCATCACTTTCAGCAGATCAAAACAGTTGTGTGTGTGTGTGTGTAGTGTAATTGTACATTTCCTAAGTGCACTTTATATGCAGCCACTCACATGCCTTACATATTTATTTAAATGTGTCTATATATAAACATAATACACACTCAGTACACACATATTGTGTATTCGTACAAACATCCAGTCTATGTATAGAATATGACCAATACCAAACCGTTCTTCTCATAGTGAAACTGCTGGCAAGTTTCACGGCAAACATTTTTTTTTCTTTTTTTTTCTAAATATATCATCACAGGAAGGTGTGATTGTTTGTGCTACCAAATGTAAACAAACAACCAGCAAACACAAACACTGAATGTAGCGGCTCAACCATTGGCATTCTGGGATAATCTGCAGTTTTGCATGTTTATGTTTTTGTATCTCAGCAATATTGGATGTAACATCTACATATCTATGTCTGTACATACAGTATATATGTATGTATATGTGTATACATACATGAATATATAATTATTAATTATTAGACTGAAAGGGCAATATAAGGTTTTTATTCTGAGCGATTTTGATACCTATAAACGTCTATTTTACGTTTCTACAACGTGTCGGTAATTCAGCCTATTTCTTAATCTTAACAGTGGCTATTCCAAGGGAACATGTTAAACTGTGAACATATAGCTGTACAGGTATCTCTGCAATGTTGCATTTATTTTAAAACAGAATATTAATACCACTTAATAAACTTATTGACATTTTATTCCGTGTCTTGTCAAGTGTTTGCTCAGTTTGTGACGTTGGGTTTCATGAATCTCTGCACAAAATGTAAAAAAAAAGTTTGTTTCAGGACTCATTAACTCTCACTTATTTTTTTTATGGTAAAGCACTAGGTATAATTATTTTTATTTACCTTTAATTATTAATTATTTTCATTTATTTCACCTTCGATGAAGAGGTGAAATGACTCAAGAAACCTACTATGTCCAGTTTCCCTCAAAGTAACTAATTTAGTTTCTTGGTAATTGAGTCTAATTGTATTGTTTTATGTGCAGCTAGTGTGACTGATGGGTTCAAGGTGATATATGCAGTATATATATTTTTATATATTTAGTCAGCTAAGATCAGTACCATTAGTAATGCTGTTGTATAGCAGGTTTTATAATGTTTGCAGATGACATCATTATCCATGATAAGGGAGGAGGGATGGTTGGAGGTAATCTGAAAAGGTGGATGTCCACGAGAGGTAGAGAGAATAATATCTGACAGAAATACATCAGAGCACAATAGTGATAGTCATTGCGAGGGTAGTGTAGTTGGATTAGCCAAAAAACATGTACAATCCCAGGAAATCTGCGGTGTGTATCTGTCTGTCTGCCCTCCTGTCTGTCTCTCCTGGGGTAATCTGTTACTTTAATAGTTCCTTTGCTCCAGATCTGTTTTCCAGTCCTTGTAAGTTTCCTTATGTCTTTTCAATCCCTGTTTCCCTTTGTCTCGTGTTTCTTTTGATTTAGTCTGATTCCCCTGTTGGATTTTCTCCCTGACTTAAGTTAGGATCGGTTTAATAAACCTCTGCACCTGATCCATGTCTCCAGAGAACTCGATCTGGATCCTGTCTTCCCCTCTGTACCTCTGCATTAAACAAAAAGAAGTTCCACAAAAGGATAAAAACAGGAATGAGATGAAGGAATTATGTTGACAGTAGGTGATGGATGACAAAACAACAAGAAGACATAAAGGAATGTTTCCAACTGTAGTATGACCATGTGTTATTATGTGGTTGGAGGAACCATTGGAGTCGTCCTCTGGTGAAGCAGTTCAAACTGTTGGTCAAAACAGAAGAGACAATACAGATACGGAGAAGAAAAACAGGACAAAATCCAGATTATACATTGATTTTATTGACAAACTTAAAGTTGAAATGCCGGTTGTAGCTGCAGAGCAGATAGACAGAGCAGGGACAGTGTCCCAGATGTCCGTGCTAAGACAGAAACCAAGTTGAAGAGATGGTTATATTTGTTTCCTCCAAACATAAACCAATAGAGCTAGTCTTAAAAGTACGTTTTAAATATATTTCAAGTCAATATACATGTTTTCTAGGCTACCAAAAAAGTGGGCTCGTCCGGGATTTGAACCCGGGACCTCTCGCACCCTAAGCGAGAATCATACCCCTAGACCAACGAGCCGCTGTGACGCCGTATGATAAATGTTTACTTATATATGTAATAAATTGACGGATCGGTTGTTTGAAACAGATTTTTTTAACACACAACATTGTGATTCCGTATGTGTCCTATTTATTATAAAACGAATGGTTATTTTACGGTTTCTATGAAAATACGGAAGCCCATTAGGGTTATATAGGCGACTAAGTTCACAAATGCAGATTTCTGTTTTTGTGTTGAATTCTAGTATTTTTAAGTCTCAAATTCCTTGTTTTATTTTTCTTCCACCCTCTGTTTATTAAACCAGGGCAGCAGCAGCAGAGAGGAGTGTCAGTTCTATTCCTTAGAGACTGGAAAAACATTGATTTGTTTTCTGTGGACTTTGGTGCAGAAGGTTGAGGGAATGACAAACTGCAGCTCCCAGTCAGCAAACAAACACAGATATTGTACAGTGGAACAGTCGCACAGTTTGTTGGAGTCCTTTGTTTCCCGGTCTTGGTGTTGGCGGCTGTCTGACTGTTCGTGTCTCACAGACTGATTCTTTGTGGTAATGGTAACTTGTAGTGTAACACAGATGTAATGACATTTTTCCTGATTTTATTGAATCCTGCATGGGCAAACTAAGGCCCGGGGACCAGATGCGGCCCACACATCCTGGTAATCCGGGCCAACAGATACTCCCACATAATATGTATTACATTTTAGCCTTTATGGATGACTTTAATGTTAGTTCAGATTAGCCACCCATCTTTCTGTTTTGTTTTTAAGTTCTGTCCTACCAATAGTTTTTAGTGGGAATCTGTAGCCGATAATTTCACTCATCTTGTAGAAAAATTGTATGAGCAAACATATCTTCTTCACTTTGTGGAGCGGTAACACGGTACTATAGACCAGTGGTACCCAACCACTGGGGCATGGACTAGTACAGGGCCATCGAGTGAAATTGCTAAACTTACAAAATTTCCATTTTATTTATTATTTGAGGCTGAACAGTGTTTTATTTGGAAACATGATCGAATCCCTCGTGTTTGCTATTCTGACCGGGTCCAATATGAAAAAATAAACGGCAACTGGCTATCTCCTTGTGCCATAAATCGCAGCATGGTGGCGCTTTGATGAAGCAATGTGGGCTTTAAAAACTGCTTCACCACTTGGAAGCTTGATTAAATGATTATATCAACTATGTACACTAATTAAGTTGTATACATAGTTGAAAAACATTGAGAATTCTAATTATAAAACACCAGTTTATGCTGGACATTTTATTTAATAAAGAGTATTTTATCCGCTACAACGTAAAACTAGTCCACGGAAAAAGTTGCCAGACATTTCACCAATTCATGCCGCAGAAAATGTTGGGAAACGACGTCTAAAACGAGAAACTAACGGTACAGCAGCGATGTACTGTATATCCATGGGTGGCAGAAAACTATGCGCGGGAATGCAGTCCGTTGCACGCATGCACAGCTTACGATGATTCGCGAAATTTCAAGACACTGGAACAACAAGAGGTTGCTTTAATTAAGGTATCCACTAGAAATCCACTCTAGGCCTTATAATCCGATCTATAAAGAGTGAAAACCACAAAAAATATCCGTTTAAATCCAATAGCATAGAATCCTTATCATCTAATTGCTGTGCGTGAGAGGATCCTCGGGGACCAGGCTGTTAGCCTGTAAACTTCTTGAGAACGCCCATGTTGGTGCACAGCCGTGGACGGACCGGGAACCATCTTGCGAGTTGTGACTCTTGGGTCCAGTCATCGCGGCCTGCCGACGTGGCGGGGCGGAAGAGGAGCCGCTGTCTGACATCAAACTGGTGAGCAGCACCGTCACTTTTATCACAATAACAACAAACACCTGTGGGACCGAGGTTTTTTAGCTTTTTTCCAGTTAAACTTTGGTCGGTGTGAAGTGAGAAACGGTTTACAGAGAGAAGTTGTGTTTTCATTCAGCTGCAGCTGCGTTGACACGGTGTTTGTAACTGGTTTAAGTGACAACAAACCTGTCAATGACAACACGACGGTGACGGCGCCTGACAAAAAAGACACCGTTCTTTACAATAATAATGTTGTTCTTGTTGTTGTGGACGTGGTAACATTGTTGTTGTTGCTACTGTTATGGTGTCTTCAGACTGTTGAAGTGTCAGGCAGTGACAGAAGTGTTTCTCTAATATAATGTTAACGAATTCAGGGGTGAATTTGTAGCATCGTTGACAGTCAGTGAACTTCCATTCCATTTTGTCTTTTATTTACTGACCGGGACGGTTGTTTTGGCAGCCAAACTAAATCAACTGTTATTTTTATCTTTTTGTTTTAACAATAAAGCTGTTATTTGTGTTTTCTCGTGTTTTATGACCGTATTTTTTGTAGTCCTTAGTGTTGTATCTGTTGCTGCAGAAGAAAACGGTAAAACTCAGCTGTGATTCACAACATGACAGCAATCATGGGAGACGTAAACGGTAAACGACCACGAGATGGCGACATTTAACCATAATCCAAGTTTAGACCGTAGACTCCGATTAGGGAATTAGACCACCACGCTGCTGTTTTCTTTAATTTCTTGTTGAATTTATTGTCTGGTTCAACTAAATGTAAACTTTTTTGGAAAAATATAATGATAGCCATAAAAATAGCTCATAAGAGTTTGATTTAATTCAATGAAACAATGAATAAATCCATTCCAAGTCCTCTTTTACACAGTTACAGGGGACACGGACAAGGCAGAAGCAAAGTAGTTGTATGATTTGAAGTTGTATGACTGTGATTCATCCAAAGAACCTAAGGTTTTCACCAAGTCTGAGTCACCGTGTATGAATTCTAATATAGCTCAGGTCCATTCCCTAGTCTTTCAAGTCAGACTCCAAACCACTGGAGGAAAGTTTGGGTTTCTTCTTCTTCTTCTTCATGTCTCCCAGTGCTTTGAGTCTGAGTCAGGAGAGTGGAGACAAGTCACTTGTCTTGGACTGCACTGAGAAGCTCATGAACCTCTTTTCCCACAGATCATCATGTCTCAGACTGCTGACTCATCCCAGGACCTGCCTGCAGATCCAGACTCCACTAAACCAACAGACCAGCCCCCCCACACTGACCCACACCCCCGTCAGGAAACGTCAGCAGAACCGCCACCGCCCTCCGACCCTCCACCCTCTCCTGACAGTCACAGCCCGCTGCAGTCAACCGAGGACAAGAGCACAGAGGACTACACTGTTACCACTGAGACTCAGGCCTCGGACGCTCTGACAGACCAGGAGAGTGATGCACCCGCCGAGGGTCATGTGACTGAATGTGACCAACCTGTGAGTCTGGAGAATGAGTCGGAGGCTGCAGAGGAAGATGACGAGGTTGGTGTTTGACTGGTCAGTTTTTTTTAAATTTCATTCTAAATATTGAGATAAAAAGTAATTATTGGAGACATTTTTGTCAAATGTGTTTCCAGGGAAAGGAAACAGATAAAGGCTGGGGAGGCTGGAGTTCATGGGGAAAATCTCTCCTGAGCAGCGCCACATCTTCAGTGGGTATGTCCATGTGCACTCCCTCCTTCACTCTGGCACTCTCACATTTCTGTTCTTATTTTTAGTTTATATATATATATATGTGTGTGTGTGTGTGTGTGTGTGTGTGTGTGTGCAGGTCAGAGTCTGAGCTCAGTTAAAGTGAAGGCAGGAGAAGCTCTGCGTCTTCACAGAACCTCAGTGGGAGAGGAGGCACAAGAAGAGGAGGAGGAGGAGGAGGCAGAGATGAAGATGCAGCAGGGCGAAGGAGACCCGTCTGACCCAGTGGAATCGAACACACAGGGCAGAGGAGTGTTTTCCACTATAACACATGCTGTACAGAACACAGTGAGTAGGATGATGCTGTTCATCCCAAGTTTTATTTTGGAAATTTTTTCCTCTGCATTTTACTCAACGCCATAGTGTGGGGGGCAGCAGCTGTGGAGCAGTGTGTGTGGACTATACCATACTCAGGGCACCTCAGCAGGAACTTGAACCTTAACCACTAACCCACCACTGCTGCCCCTCTTTTTAATTAATTTCTCTGAATTTATTGATGGCTGTGAAGAAAGAACAGTTCAGTTACTCGTCTAAAACTGAAAATCGTTTTCTTCCTTTTGTTTAAGGGTAAGTCAGTCATCAGTGGAGGCCTGGACGCCTTGGAGTTCATCGGAAAGAAGACGATGACCGTCCTGGCTGAGAGCGACCCTGGTTTTAAGAAGACCAAGACTTTGATGCAGAAAACAGCTTCACTGAGTCAGGTACGGACACAGCAGTTCGTCAGTGTGAGTGAGGGGCCTGTACCACTGCTGTAATGATAACAATCCTCCAATCACTAGGGGGCAGCACCTTATGCAGGGTTGTGTACTTGTTGTCAGGTTCTGGTTCTGGCGGTTAAACATTTCTGGCCCATAAAATCACCATGACATTAATTAATTGATCACCACTGCCGTAAACCAAATAACCTTGAGGTCAAAGACTGTTAGTGGACCACCACAGTGCATTATGGGTGTCTTCCTGTGATTCTGCAGATGTTGAAGGAGGCCAAGGAGAAGGAGCGTGCACGTCTGAACAACCAGCCCATCAGTGCACCCACAGCTCACTATGGTATTCTCTTTGACGACTACCAGGGCCTGTCTCACCTCGAAGCCCTGGAAATTCTGTCCAATGAGAGTGAAGTAAAGGTGAGACACACGCAGCATGATGGTGCAGAGTTACTACCATGTGTCTAGTGAGTCCACAGTACGTTTGTTTGTTTCAAATATAAGTCTATTGACCGATCGTGTCGTTTTAGGATGTTAATAAAAATGAGCAACACAGAGCGCAGTCACCAGATTATTGGTTAGTAATCTACAAAAGCACTACAAATTAATGTTTTTGTGATCTTTGTCCAGTGCTGGGTTTTAACCTAATGATTCTCAAAGTATGGGGCGAGCATCACTGGTTAGGACATGGAGAAATGAGAGGAGGACCACCACAGACATGGTCGTGGTCAAAACACAAAGACCCAGACACAAAGACCTAGACATTTTTTGTGTTTTCCTTAAAATATCACACTTTTTGTTACCACCATGAGTTGTAAAATGAATGAAAAATATAGTCAAGACGTCGACAAGTTCAGAAATAATCATATGTATTTGCAGCAATTGCAGCATTGCAGTCATGTTAGCAGAGCTCAGGGGGTTTTCTAATCTAATCTAATCTAATCTAATTCTAATCTAATATTGCACCAAAAACCAGACATTTTCAGCGAGAATAGTGATTTATCACATTAGCAATGGATACAGTGTATTTCTTTCTATCAGGAATAAAGTGACCACAAACCTTAAAATGGTAGTGTCCATTATAAACATAATTTGGACATGTATGTTGGGCCGGATTTATAAGCTAATTGGGTTGTATGTGGCCCCCAAGCCTTAGTTTACCCATGGATTAACCAATGCCAAGGTACTTGCAGACATCCATATTAGTGTTCTTCCTTGTAGGTCCAAGCCTTTCTGTCTTCACTGACGGAGGAGGAACAGGAGGAGGTGAAGAAAGATCTGATATCAATCAAAGACATTTTCATCCAACTAGAAGAAGAGGAGGAGAAGGAAGAGAAGGAGGAAGAAGAAGGAGGAGGAGGAAAAGTCAGGGAGCAAACAAAGGATAACGGTGATCTAAGTTCGCAATTACACTGTTCTACCCCGCTCTGTGAGTGACCCTGACTGGCTGGAGGTGGAGGTGGAGGTGGCCCCTGAACACTGACCCTGGATCAGACGTAGCTGTGCACAGAGATCTAGTAGGAAACTTTGTTTGTCCTCTGAGAACTTCAGCAGGATTGTAATAAAAAAACGCGGGGAGAATCCTGCTCCATTTTCTATTATTTATGAACCAGAATAATTAGTTTTCACACACAGAGGAGCACAAACTCATAAAATTCTAAGGTGTTGAAATTTAATTACTCACACTTTTATTTGAACTCATATCTCAGAGTAACAAGCTATTAATTGTTAATCACTTGATTAATTGATCACATCTCCGTTTATTGCAGCCACAAAATATTATTATTAACTTTTACTTTTTATCCAACTGGTCGTACCTTCTCATTCTACAAGCGATTATTTTTTGTCTTTAAACAAACTATAAACACTTTTTTTAACATCAGCACTCTGTCACCATGTATTGGACAAACCATGTGTAACGTCTGTGACAAGGTCCAGTCCACAGACATGTCTGTGCTCAGCTGCAGGGTCTAATCCAGTGCTGGTGTTCATGGGTCGACCATTGAGAACTAAAGGAATAATCTCAGGATTAAATCTGCATGTGAGCCTCCTGCTGTAATCCAGGAGTCAACACCAAATCAGCATGCGGTCCAGATTCAGAGGTTCAGACCATGTATAATAGATGGACGTGTCCTTCTGTTGACGAGTGATCATTTCCAGAAGAAGACTTTTTAGTCCTTCCCAGGTTTCAGTAACAATAAATGATCAATAGAAACCTGTGTGAAGGACAAACGGCTTCTGTCTTTCCTTAATATATGAGAGTGTTGACGGGGGAGGAGATTAGGAGACTACATGAGGACATGTTCATTTATTATATATGGTCCTTGTCGTCAACAAATCTATGCTGGAAAGTTATTCTGAAACTCTGGCTCAATATATTCAGTGTGTGTGTGTGTGTGTGTGTGTCCAGCTGCTGATGGTGAGGAGTTCTTGAGTGTCCTCACGGAGCTGCTGTTTGAGCTTCACGTTGCTGCAACTCCAGACAAACTGAACAAGGTATGTGAACAAATACTCTCATTGTTCCTGCTGTTCTTCTTTCACTCCACACGTTTAGTAAAAACAGTGTCTTGAACGGGAGAGAACGTCTGGTTCTCCAGGACGATGAACTCCACAAAGTTTGTCTGATTCCTTTTGCTCTTCTCTGTTCTTTACAGTATTTAACTCAGAGTCTTTGAGAGAGAGACAGTTGCTGCTGCTGCTGCTGCTGCGTTGTCATTTCACTGAGTCCATTCCGTGTTGTTTTTCATAAAAACGCCTCATGATAAAGTGTTAAAATCTTCCCCCTCACATGACTAGTCATTATGAATTACTCCAGACCACGGACATTCACTGTAGCATCGATCATTGTCGTTGTCCCTTTAAATTACATCATTAATCACTGACCGGTCAAAGTGTCAGTAGTGCTGACTCAGCACGAAGTCCAGTGAGGAAGTCCAGTGTATTTGCCGAAACCACAGCTTTGCAGCATCAGAATATGAATACCAGTGGAAAAACTGATATAGATATGAGCCGATATTAAAAATTATTCTGATATCGGCCCGATATTTATCGGTGGAACGATGTATCAGACATCCCTAGTACAAAGCATACTATTGGTGTAGCAGTGACCAACTGAACATGCTTTTCTGTTTGGCTTCATGGTAGATTCTCTCAGCTTCATCTCCGCTTGTCTATCTGTGTCCAATAATATTTCTTAATTCTGTCTCATATTTCCCTTTGTCCAACTCTACTGTCATATGATTGTGTGGGAAAAGGGTTCAACAGTCTTGGAAGGGTTGATAACCAGAAGGTTTTTAAAGGTAAATATACTTATGGAAAATAACTGGATTTGTGCAAAGAAATCAATTTGAATCCAGATTTAAGCTTTAGATTTCAATTCATAAATAACGAAAAAATATTGTGATGCTTTGGGAATATGATGTGTTGTGTTTGAATGTCTGACTTTATCTGATGTCCCTGACCTACCAGGTTTTGGGAGATTTTTGTTTTTAGAAAAATGTGTCCACCAGTGGTCTGTTTCAAATGTTGGCTGTTGATGGAACTTTTAAATTAAAAAAATATATATTTTACCAAAATATTATTAGAGGACAGTGGTGGCCTAGTAGTTAAGGTTCGAATCCACCAATTGTCAAGTTTCTGAGGTCCACTGAGCAGGACACTGTCCACACAGTCAAAGTTTCCCACTGTTCACTTTGGTGATGAGTTAAATACAGAGGTGACATCTGGTTGAGTGAAAGGAGTTGTATAATATATTTAGGAATATATTTTTGAAGTGCCAAATACTACAGGCCTTGCATTTGCAGTGAAATGTAAACATTTTTATTTGTTTTGTTGAACTGTTTTTAAATGTTTAAATTTTTTCCTTCTGAACGTTGGAATTAAGTTGTGCTTTGCAGCAACTGATTTATTCTGGGCAGCGAAACTTTTTGTAAAGGAAAATTGTTTTTGAACCAAAAATCAATGGAATTTTGAGCTTGAAATTCATCAAACTCATGCACCTCTAATAATAACTTTCTTGCCTCTACTTCTCTCACTGGGTTTTGTAACGCAGCTACAGTGATATAAGAGGAATCACTGCATATTCAAACATATTTGCACATATATCAGGCTGAAGTGTTGCCTTCTTGAAACATCCTTTGGAACAGGCCTCACCAGCCATTTTGGAGCTCAGATTTACGGAACAAAATAATAATAATAAAGGTAATTTATGCTGGGAAAAACAATCATCTGGTGCACCTGGGGTAGGACGTGGGGGCCACTGTATACTTTATATGTATCAGGGAGTAGAGTTCCAGTCACACGGAGCTGATGTGGGATTATTCCACTTCTCCAGGCTCGGATGAGAGCCCACGATTGGGTGAATAAGGTGGAGCAACCTGTCAGTGTGAAGACGGATGGAGAGAGAAGACAGGAGCAGCTGGAAGGACAGGCCATGACTGTGGAGAGTGAAGAAGAGGAGAAAAGGGAAACTGAAGGAGAACCAGAGGAGGAGAAGAAGGAAGATGAGAACAACTGCAGATCTGTGGAGGTGAGGTTTAGTCTGAAACATCTGTGTTTCTCTCTATTAGACCTGGTGATCCTGAATGTTTCATTTCAGTGTCAGACTGAATACAGTATGATTTCACTGTCCACTTCCCAGGATGTCTACCTGTCATCGGTCGGCAGTCTGGCAGAAGTGACAGCTCGCAGCATCGAGCAGCTCCACAAGGTGGCAGAGCTGATTCTCCATGGCCAGGAATTAGAGAAACCAGCCAGTGACCAGGCTCATATTCTCACCAGGTGTGTGTTAACAAGTGTATGTGGTTAATTTGTTTATGTTTATGTAGATTTGGTTCTATGGCCCGCCTTGAGAACAGACCAAGCTTAGAGTCTTGGGTTTGATTCCCAGAGGAACCAAATGCTTGGCACCCAGAGCACCAGACTCTCTGATTCATGTCCCGATTTTTATTCCAGGCTGACCTGTGCCATGTGTAAGGAAGTGGAGAGTTTGGCCAAAAAGTTTTCTGATACGCTGCTGATTGTTGGGGTAGGTGTCAGTGTTTTGCAAACGTTTGTTAACATTAACAAAAATAAAAAATAATGTTTTTTCATGAAACATGACAAGGCTATAATAGAAACAGTTTAAACACAGATTTTGTTCATAAATTGTATTGCTTGTATTTATTTATTTTTTTTGTGTAGGATAAAGGCAGAACCAGAAAGTTTGTTTACAAACATTTACCCGGACATACACTTGGGGTCGCTGTTGTGTCGTTTTAATTTAAATCTTAATTTAAATACAGAAAAAGCCTCTAAATCAGGGCAGGGTTTTATTTCTCCATTTTATCTTCATTTTCAGTTGAACAAAAGCGCGATTATTTTGCAAGTAAAAAAAAATAAACGAGAATAAACATCGTAAAAACATTTGTCGTGTCAGTGTTAATGCTGACGCGGCCTCGTAAATGTTTGAACATCTATTTTATGTATTGAAAAATATTTAATTTCCTGATTGATTCTTGTTTCTCAGGCTGAGAGGAAAGCAGAGGAGCTGAACCCACTGGTGGACAGTGTCCTCCTGGAGGTGAGAGACACAAACACCCGGTTTGATAAATTCTTAATGAAATATAGGTTTGACATTTTGAGGTGAAATTCCTAAAGGTTGAGTTTTCAGAAAGCTGGTGTCAGACTATGACCACACTGACCTCCTAGACTTTACTGTCCAGTAACAGCTGAGTCAGTCATTTATTCGTTCATACGTCCCACAAATTTGTCCCCGCGCTATAATGATTTAGGTCTTTACTGCAGTAAGCTGGACGAGCAGGAGAAACAAGATGAGAAATATGTAAACACACACGAGTGATTTATTTGAAAGTTATTAGTTTGAGATAAGAACTTAATCAGCAGAGTTTAAAATAGTATGGGATTAAATTCTGCGTCTGCAAAATGAGGTCTATAATAAATCTGGATAAGACCTGCAATAAACCACAATCTTGATTTACAGGCCCTTTATATTTCAATATAGCCTTTCTGTATACATTTTGTATTTTATAGCATACTTTAATTTCTAGTATATGATTTTGTACATGCTATATCATGCTTGCGTTTCATTGTATATATATATATATATATATAAGTAAATATATATATACATAAGGTATACATGGGTGTGAAGTATGTTTGCATATGTATATGCATAAACACTACACTGTATAGATATACATACATATATGTTTGTGTGTATGTCTATATATATATATAGTGTATACATGTATGTTTGTATACAAAAGGTTGATAATAATATACTGAACATAGTAACATTGACATAGTGAAATATAATAACAATAAGAACTGAAATTGCAATTAATTAAATACTATGCTAATGCTAACATTTCCTAACTATCTACATCTAACCTACTGATCCACTGACATCCACTGATCAATCTATCTATCTATTCATTTATCTGTCTGTCTATCTCTCTACGTATCTGTCTTTCTGTCCATCTATCAGTCTTTCGGTCTGTCTGTCTATCTATGTATCTGTCTATCTGTCTATCTGTCTATCTGTCTATCTATCTGTCTATCTGTCTGTCTGTCTGTCTGTCTGTCTGTCCGTCTGTCTGTCTCTCCATCAATCTGTCTATCTGTCCATCTGTCTGTCTGTCCGTCTGTCTCTCCATCAATCTGTCTATCTGTCCATCTGTCTGTCTGTCCGTCTGTCTCTCCATCAATCTGTCTATCTGTCTTATCTAATGTTAAGAAATTATGGGCAGCAGCAGGTTTTCACTCCACCTCTCAGGGCTCATATGTTTACACATGTCTGACCACCAAGGAAGGGAAATATTTTTGATTTGCCAATTAAACGTTTTTAAATAATTAACTAATTAGAGATACTGAATCATCCAGGTTGGTTCACTGAACCAAAATCACACAATCATATCAGACATAAATGTGATTTTTTTTATTAGTACTTGATTATAGACAGTTTTCCCAATGACCCTGAACAACCCTGGTCACTAACAATAGACATGTATAAATGGTCATAAGTACAGGCAGGGGGCAGTGTTGACAAAACACCACCCTACAGTTCTAGTGGCTCATGACAAGGGAAAGCCCTGTCATATCATTTGATGCTCTATGATTCTCTCAACTCCTACGAAACGTTACCATCAGAGGTGGAGACAGTGACGGTGTCTGTGTCTCCACAGGGCTCCAACAGCAACAACTACATCCACAATGCATTCCAGCTGCTCCTTCCTGTCCTGCAGATTTCTCACATCCAGAGCCAACACTGCCAGAGCAGCACAGAACCAGCAGAGCACACGCAGCAATAACACACACCAGCCAGTGTATCTGTAGAGATCCCACCAGGCACTAACGTACGGAGGCAGAATATATTTATATTTGCAGAATATAATCCTGAAGGTAAACATTACATTGAGACGTAGAATGGAGTCACGTATGGAAACCGTTCACGTCACACACGTTTGTGCATTTCCTCCGTCTCGTATCTTTATGAATGTTATTTACACTCTGCTATGTTGTTGATATTTTTTTAATTTGCTATAAGGAACCAAATGAAGTCCTGAGCTGTGATTGAATCTGACTGAAAGATATTAAAATATTCTCTATATGGAACTGAACCAGAGGTCATACGATGTACAGAGATCTCTATAAAAAAAGATTTAATTCACTATAACTAGATACACTACACACTTTATCTATATCATTGTTTCATTCACTGAAGCAGCCTTAACGTATGCTCTCCTTCCTCCAGACTGACACTCAAATATTTCATATATTTTGTCTTTTTTTTTGTCTTTAGTTTATCTCCTTCCCTTTCTTGGATAATAAATATGCTTTAGGATAAACTCTTTTTGTTTTCATTTGTTTGTATGTTATTGCCTGGCTGCACTTTGAAAAAAAAAACATTGGGGATGAATACAGAATCCCTGATACAATCCTTGATGGAGGCTTCACAAATAGATTCTCCCTCTGGAATATATTTTTCCCTTGATGTTTAAATGTCTTCATTTTCAAAAATACATTTCACTCTTTTATTTGACCACCTGTAGAGTTAAAGCAGAAATCACCAGGTGCCTGCAGCTCCTCTTTCTTCTTAATCTTGGCTATCAAGTTGACTTTCAGCTCCCAGACTGCAGATAATTGAACCTCAGTGTGATATCGTGCTCTTTCTCTCTTCTTTGCGTCTGCCTTTACTCATCCAGAGACACATGGGGAGGAAATGTTGGCTGGTATTATGCAAAGAAAGCATTACTCAGTTCTGTCATAATGTTTTTCAACTCAGTTCAGCTTCTGCCCTAGAACCTGAATAGTTTTTAATGAGAGCTGCAAAATGTTCCAGAGCCAAGTCGTTAATTTAACTATGGAGCGTTTACTAATGTACTAAAAGTGTCCTTTAATAAAATGCCCACAGACTGTTTGATGAGATATTAAAAATAAATAATTTTCAACCACGTCGCAGGTGTTTTATTATCACTTTTATTTGACGCTCCGACTTTTTTCAATTTCCTTCTGCTGTTTTGACCAAACGGGTGGATGTATGTCCCCGCAGATGGAGTTGTGCTACAAGGAAACAAAGGCAGGTGATAATCAGACTGCAGATCCACTCTAGAGCAACTACATCACATATATATATTGTAGGGCTGTTGTCTGTTAGAGGGGCAATAAACAATGTCTAATTACAATAATATTATTACACACAGATCTGTGTAATAACATTATATATTTATGTATGCATATGTAAATATATGTACTGTATATTATATATATATATGCATTTCGCATAGATATATGTATACATTTATTTATGTTGATATTAATATATGTATATACAATCATGGAAAAAAAATAGTTTGCCACTTTGTTTTTTTCTTCAATTTCTTGTTAATATTAATACCTGCTTCCACTAAAGGTGTATTTGTTTGGACAAATATAATAATATATGTTTGATTTTGGCCTTAATATCAAAACATTTTCTATGTTTTTTTGTTTGTTTTTGGTAGTAACTGAAATCACTTCAGTTCTTACATCAATATCTATTGCCGTTTTCACACTGGCACTTAATTCGATATGCGACATGTCGAAACCAGTTTCACTCCCTTTTTGCGTTCACATTACAAACTAACGTGCATTAACTAATCCACCTCTAGTCGGGGGTTTCAATACCGAATAAACGTTATCAAAATTGCACGTGTGTTTCTTGACAGAATTCATATTGAATAAGATCGCATATTAACGAGATCTCGTTATATAACCACGTGATCAAATTGAAACTGGACCATGGTTAGACACATGCGCAGTCGCTCCCTTATTGTGTGTGAATGCAAAGATGATACCAAATTAAACTGAATGCAAAGTGAATCAAATGCGGATTATTTAATACGAGATTGAATCCCGAATTACCTAGTGCAGCATTCGATTCCAAATTGAATGAGAAAACGGTGAATGTGAATGCAAAGTGAATCGAATGCAGATTAGTTAATACGGGATCGAATCCTGAATTACCTACTTCAGTATTCGATTCTCAGTTGAATGAGAAAACGGTGTATGACAAACAGGGCTTTTAGGCATTCCAGGGTTTCCTGTTCATTGTGTTCATCAGGTAACATCTCCATTGTTTTACCAGGCGTTAAAATGAACAAGACCATAAAGAAAACAAGGTTTTACAAACAATGGTATAATTTTTCCATGACTATATGTATAAACATTTAATATACAGTACATTCATGTTTAATTTTGTTGTGTTTTTTTATTTTGGTTAATTATATTTGTGAGAAAAGTGCTCAATCCATTCTTTCTCCGGCTTTGTTCACCTGTAGAGCACTAAATGTCTGCTTGTGTCATTGTTTATTGGTTACTTACCACCATGGCTGAGGTCGTCATCCAGTAGAGACTCGATGTTTTCTGAAAAATAACACAAACACATGAACACGGGGACCCACAATGTCAGGACAGAAGTTGGAATCATTTGTCCGACTGACGTAAACACCTACCTTGGGAATAGGCCTCTTCTATAGGTGACAGCTCTAGGGAATTGTAAAGGATTGGGGTAATGTTTTGGTAGCAAGGACTGTGGAATTTGTTCCATGTTTTCAGGAACTCACCTGATTGTCGGTAACTGTTGGTGTAAGGAACTAAGTCTGTAGAGAAAGGATCATAAAATGTGTAATTAAACAACCAAACTTTTATTTCAATCAGTAAAGAAATAGTCTCATCACTGCTGTGCTGCTGTGTTTGTGCAATTGGACAAAAACAGGTCAGAGTTCTGTGTCAGATCACAGCGTTGATATTCAATACTCTCTGAAATATGTCTTTATACTGCATGTACAACCTGGAGACTCGTAAACCGCTGCAGCAGAAAATAAAATTTGAGTTCAAGGACCGAGGGAGGAAAGTGAGAAACTATAGGGTTTTATAGGAAATGATAAAAGAGGAAATAAGGAGAAATGAATTTACCATTTAATGGTTGACCTGTAGAGTTTCGCACAGTGCGAACAGTGTTAGGTTGTCCTGATGGAAAACAGTTACATGTCAGGATGAGTTCTGGTAGTGAAGAACCTGAAGGAAGGTGTAGTTTGTTTGACGTTCTTACTGCTGACGCCTCGCCACAGGTTGATTTGTTGAAGTGCAGCGGAGACTGCAGTCAGGAGCATCACGCACAGAAGAGCCAGCCACAGCACCAGGAGAATGCACCTCCACTCATCTGGAACATCAATGGGAAAAGAAATGAAACTGATGTTGTTTAGGGTAAATGACTGGGCAGTCTTCTGTGATTTACATTTAGATTGCATTAAATGACACTAAAAACCACTAATGCCACACTAAAAGTTAACATATTGAGCATAGAAGGTAAAAGTGGTGATGAAAAAGCAATAGTAAAAGTAATGTCTGGGAGAAGGTTTTGTGGAAATTGTTGCAGAAAGATAAAATAAGATGTGCCGCAAAATTTCATTATCTCCCGGTGCCAGATATAAGTTACAGTTGTAGCTCCGTCAGGAGAGCCAACAAGAGAGAAAACAAAACCTAAAGTCAATTCAGCTGTAGACTGAGATGCACTGCACATTGGGGAGAGTGCGACACAGAGATGAAGAAACGGAGCTGACACTGAACAGGGCGAGAAGACCTGTTCAAGCAAAAAAACATGATTCTACTGTGAGCTGACGAGAGCAGCAGTTTAAACCAAATGGAATCACACTCTCCTGTGAGGGAGAGCTCTGTGGTCAGTTCCCCTTTGTTGGAATCAAACTCATTCTGCACTGACCACATGGGGAACAAAAGACACCAACCTCTCTCTTGGTGTTTCCATGGTAGCTTTTCCCCTGCGGCTGCGTTATCAAGGGTTTGATTGGCGAGCCAGAGAAGACAGCGGCCCTGACTGGCGGACTGGGCGGTGGGTGGGACGGGGACACAGCAGGGGAATACCTTCAGTCTCTCATCAGTCCTGTCTCCATCCTCATCAGCCTCTGGCTGCTCAGGTGAACACAAGACCAAACTGCCATAATGACCGTCGCCTTTCAAGGTGAGGTTCAAGGTATCTTCATCCAGCTGCAGCTGCAGCAACACCTGCAGGTGAACAGCTGCGCCTGGATGCAGAGGACACAGGTGATGCAAGGTAAAACTGATGCAGACGGAAACATTAGAGTCATTTTTCTATACCCGCAGGAAGGATTTGTATATCACAAATGCAGAGGCAAGCATTAGTTTTGATGACACAGATGAAAATGGAACATCAGAAGAACATCTGAGGAAAAGTGAGGATGTCTTTGAGGAGGACAGAGTGTGAAGAAAGTGGAAATAGAGTGAACTGAACGTTTTAACCAGAGGATTTATTACAGTTCTGGAGAATAAGAGGACTCTTAATGAACAGAGGAAGTTCAAACAGGGCTGGTTTAACACTAACTGGGGCCCGGGGCTAATAACTAGGGTGAGGCCCTCATAACCAAAAAGGGGTTTAGTTGTGAGCCCTCATAACATGTCTCGTTCTGAAGTCTCTTCAGAAGCTGATTTCTTTTTTGCATTTTTATGTTGACCCATAATATTTTCCTACCCTTTTTTAAAGCGGTAGCATATTTTTATAGATGTTAAACACCCATAATATCTATCTAACACCTTTAAAAGAGAGGGTAGGTAGGTATAATGAGTATTATCAGTGTTTTTGAATTTAAGTAAAATGAGTACAAAGACTACCCCCAACCCTGGTGGCGAGGCCCGGGGCTACAGCCCCTCAGTCTGTTAATCTGGCCTTGTGTACTGGTAGAGATTTTCAAGTAGAAAGGCGGTGTGCAGAGCTCTAGAAACTACACAGGCTGAGAGTTGATCAGCCATGCAGTGGAGGTCTGGGAGAGAGTTGTTGAAGCGAGGCTGAGACACGAAGGTAAAGATCCGTGAACAGCAGTTGGGTTTTATTCTCAGACAAAGAACCACTGATGCAATTTTTTGCCTGAAAGTGTCAGCAAAGTTCAGGAGAAGTCATTAGAGGTCACACTTTGTCTTAGTTCAGTTTTCCCCAACCTTTTTTATGCCATGGACCTGTTAAATGTCTGGTACTTTTTATAAGTTCTCATTAAGTTGCGGCAGATAAATACCCCTTAATAAAATGAAATTTCCTTCCTATAAATTTCCTACCTATAATATCTTCCTACCTGAATTAACTGTGCGTGCACACAACAAGGATTTCTCAAGTGCACACAGCCAATAATTATCTGCTACCAGACCATTACACAAGGTTAGTCTTGTATCGATGACTCGTCAATGCAAACCGTTTAAATCTATCTGTCTCATTTTGACTTTATTGTTGTCTTCACTGAGAAAAAATCAAATATAGTTGCATTAGTGATGATGGAATCCTAGCCATTCTATTGGTCAGTTCTTTTGTTGATATGGATATGGAAAAAGGGGAAATAATAGCCAGATGGGGCCAAAAGGAAACATTATTTCTCTGCAGCCCGACACCAATTCACCCACGGACCAATGGTTGGGGACCACCGTCTTAGTTGACATAGAGAAAGCATTTAATGTGTAGGGAAGCACTTTGGTACTAAATATGACAGTCAAGAGTGGCAGAGAAGTATGTGATTGAGGTGCTGGAAGCATACAGTGTGAAATTGAACAGCCAGGTTTATAGGACAGTAGTGAGATCTGCTATGATGAACTGTTAATGGAAATTCTAAAGTGCAAAGTAGCAGAGACAGGGTTGTGACGGTTAGTGATTTACCTATAACAACGACAACCTATAACAGGTCTTACAGATAATTATGAGCCAATGGCATTGGTGGGCCAGTAATATCTGTCCACTGATGTTCCTGTATATTGAGTAGTACATTGCTACGTGTACCAATTGCATGTTTATAGTCTAGTTTGTCTTAGTTATATCCTACTAGTGAATGATTACCCTAAAAAAGGTGGAGTTTATTGTAGACATTGACGGAGTAATAAGTTATTTGTTGAAAGCGCATACTTCATTATAATCATTTGTTATAGTCAATACTGTATGACTATACAGCGTGAACAGTTGTGCTCACATTGCTCTTAAGTTGTTGCACAAGTGCATATTGCAGTAACCATGTTACAGGAATGGGTGGGGCAGGGTGTCGCTTCCATGCTTAACTGATAATGCTAAACTTAGAGCATTAGAAAACACATTTAAGAGAGAATTTTGGCTGTGAAACCCCAGGATACAATTTAATGTCTTACATCTTGTTGACAATGTTCTAGGTTCTAGTTCTACAGGAAAATACACTCATCAGAAACTCTTCACATGCTGCACAACCACCAAGTATTTCATCGGCACCGCACATGTATAAATATTTATGCTCTATCAGACTTACTCAGACCAGGAAGCCGAGTGAAAACCTAATGATTGATTCTCCTGAGATCAATGGACGGCATTTTGATTTCTCACCTGACCTTGAACGTCTGCATAGCGTCATTAAACTTGACCGGCGTTTGACTGGGATTGAAGGATTCTTACCTGATGGTAAAGTGTCGTTGTGTATTCCAGTCATGTTTACGTCCATTTGACATATGAACATGTTCTTCTCTAGTCCACCTCTGTCAGCTGTACAGTTTGACAGAGTATAAGCTGTGTTGGTTAGATTCCATTGTTCACAGCACTTGCGCGGCATAATCATCTCTGAAATCCGGGAACAGTTACAATCATCCTTTTCCTTCACTTCTCCATCTACTGCATCCCTGTTCCCAGCCTTATTTTGCTGGATTTGATGCTCACAGTGTTGGCAGGGTGGACAGGGACAGTTGGATTTCAAAACTGAAAAAAAAAACAAAGAAAAGATGAGGTTGAAGTCATACAATTTCTAGGATGAGCATGAACAACAATTGATGGGGAGAGTAAGAGTCCTCCTAAAATGCTTCAAGAAAAAAGAAAAATAACAAAAAACAAATAAGGAACAAATAAGGAATATTA
>JAFBJS010002640.1:23535-73320 GCA_016785265.1 Paraplagusia blochii | reverse complement strand
ATCTAATATTTTATTTTGGAAACCAAAGGAAGTGGATCATTAATCAACTCGTACAACTTCATTAGTAACGGATTTTCTTTTGCTAAGTGATGAATTAAGGTAAGAACAGAACACTGTGGATTATTTAAGACTTTCAATGCAGTGTTAAACCAACACTGGTTCCATTGGAACTGAAACGGTTTAATTTCCCCTGGATATTGTTCTATAAGAACGTTACAAGTGTATCTTATTTTTGCCCCGTTAGCTCTCCATTGGGACAAACGTAAACATCGCCAATAACGTTAGCATGTTGTTGAAACCTGTATCGAGTTGGAAACACTGACTACTGACCAACTATTTATAAATAACATTACAGTTTTCTGTGTTAGCACTTGGCAAGTGTATTTCTAACAGGTGTAATGTAGTCAAGATAATCAATATGAAAAAATAATTTATTGCCCCCCGCCCCCCAACACACGCAAGCCCGCGAAAATGAGACCACGTCGGATATGAGAGAGAAACTTTACTAATTGAATATAGGACAGATACAAACAGTTGTTTAACATGTTAACCAACACTTATTTTTACATTATCTACAAATTTGGAATTTTGATAGAAGAGTGTCAGCTAAGGTGAGAAGAACTGGAGGAGTAAAAGATGCTAATATTATCTTAAGGAGAAACGAGGATGTACAGGATTAGAGGAACAACACAATGTTTGGAGATAAAACCAAAGAAGCCAGATTGAGATGGTTTGGACATGTTCAGAGGAGGGACAGTGGATACATTGGTAGAAGAATGATCCTAGAGATGGAGCTACCAGGTAGGAAGGAGACAAAGAGGAGATTGATGGATGCAGTGAGGGAGGACATGGAGGTAGTTGGAGGCAGAGATGCAGCGAACAGGGTGAAATGAGGGTGAAACACTGATTTACTGTGGCAACCCCCGAGAAATGGACAACGATTCTAGACAAAGATGTTCCTCAGTTGTGGTTCCTCTTTTACAAAAAAAACAGAGATTGTATTGACTTGATATGAATCTGAGTCAAAACAACTTCTTTTATAGAGTTTCAAAGCTGTAGACATTTGATTCACTTCCAACAATTGGTCTTTTCAATGAGGATGACTTGGGCTTTTCCTTCATCAGAGGTCACCACGAGTACAGTAGAATCCCACAGAGTTCTAGCTCAGTGATCTTCATCCTCATCCTGGACTAAATAGAAAGAAAGTGATGTTTTGTTCGTGGCAAGACGATTTTATTTTTATCTAGTGTTTATCCAAATTCCTACAAAAAGGGGAAACTAAGTCAAAATTAAAAGCAAATGGCAGCATCACACTTAACATAACACAATACCATACAGTACGTGTCCAATAAACCTTAAAAATGAAGGTTCTGAAGGATTAACTTTTCATAATTTTTGGGGGATTTGTTAGAAGCTTGGTCCAAAATTCCAAAACCTCGCACAAAACATAACTGACCACCCACCTCTGTCCACAAAGAAGAATTCCGGCAGGCAGATGATGAAGACCACAATCACGAGGATGAAGAGTTTAGTCAGTGCTGCTCTTGTCATAGTATCAACCCCAGACCGGTATCACTGAAGTCCAGCATGACTCTGTGTCTGCCTTAAGAAATGGAGGTTTGTTTCCCATTCAGTCCCCCTTCTGTCGATCCTTAAGAATCACGGAGAAAGCTTTTTGTGTCTTAAAATATGAGGCGTGAGCACGAGGTAGATTCACTCTATTGCTTGCATCACTTCCTATTGCACTTCCTGTTGTATTTCTGAGAAAGAGTGAGAAGGAGGGTCAAACACAACAAGCGTGTGACAAGCTGGGGGTAAGAACAAAAGTTGAATGTTGATTTTAGAGTGTGAGCAGCAGAAATTCACAGAGGCTGCTAACTGTGAAGACAACAGGAGCATCACGTCTTTCATTTGTAGAACGTGAGATACAGCTGTGTCTTTGTGAAATGCAGAAATAGACAGGTAAATGCTGGTGAGAACAGAAGTAGAACCTTGTTGTTGTTTTAAACAATCAAGGATAATTGTGTATAACAATGTAAATTATCATCATTGAATTAGACAGAATATTGTATGTTATTTGTTGCAACAGTAAGTCAAATAAGTTGATATATGGAATTATAAATATAGAAAGAATGTCATGGGAAATGTATAATTTATCTTTATATGGTTGGTGAATTATATTCATTACTGTCCTTTGGACAGTAATGGACATAGGATACGTTGGTAAAGTTGACCCATTGAAAACCTGTGGTTGGTCTGACATCTTAGGCAAAGAGAAAGCATTTTAATATAAAGATTGCATGTAGCTCAGACCTTTGGTATTATCTGATGATGATGAAACCTTGTTTACTGTCTGCTGACACTCTGAAGATTGTTTTTATTTCTCCTATGAGTTGATGAGTTGCAGTTGGGGTTTGGTGTTGCTTAGATTTTATGGTGAGTTCCTGAGAGGCACCGCAGTCATACTCGGTGGGGTTTAAGAGTTCCTCCTCAGACACACAAACACAAAGATGAGCACAGCCTTCAGGTGCTCTCTTATCTCCGCTCCACAGAGACCTGGCTCCCTCAGCTTTCATTTGGCATCATACCTCGTATGGAGAAATCAAAGAAGCCGGAGCTCGGCTAAATAAATACAAAAATACTTTTTAGGGCAAGTCAACATCTTTTCAAATTTCCCTTTTTAGAGTCATAATTCATCACAGTAACTATGTAAATCTGTATTTACCATTTTAAGACACCAGGGGTAGTGGCAGCAGTAGTTGTAATGGTAGTACACGTAAGAGTAGTACGTAGTAAGTTTTTTGGCTGTAGTGTTTTCTTACCACAGTAGTAAGTCACACTTCAGAAATATGGCAGCAATGATGTTGAAAAAATGTTGTCTTAGTTTCCCCTTTTTGTAAGAATTTAGGTAAAAACTAAATAAAAATAGAATCATATTTGTCAGGAAACAAACCAAAAATCTAAGGTCCTGTTGCATGATGAAGATCACTCAGCTCAAACCCGGTGGAATTTCACTCTACTTGTGGTGACCTCTGGTGAAGGATGAGCCCAAGTCATCTTCATTTAAAAGATCAATTGTTGGAAGTAAATCAGATGTTTACAGCTTCGAAACTCTAGAAAAAGAGTAGATTTGACTCAGATTCAGATCAAGTCGACGTTGACATTTATTTCAGTTTTTGTTTCAAAGAGGAACCACAACTGAGGAACCTTTTTGTTTAGAATTTGTGAAATTTTTCAAATTTGTGGATGTTTATTTTTCAGCTTGTCCAAGTCGGACTTCAGAAATATGGCAGCAATGATGTTGACGAAATGACCTTGGTATTTAAAAAGTCTCTTAGTCTCTGTGTATTTTTTGTTGGGAGGGAGAGGCAGGTGGGTGATGTGTACATCAGTCTTGTTGGCAGGATCAGACCGTCTGCCCTTCAAGAGCAAAACAAACTGATGAGCAAAGCCCAGATTGATATTAAATTCTCTGTGCACGCCGACACTGCTGATCCCTAATCAAACTCTGACAGAAAGCCCACATCAACCTTGACAAACACTTTAATCTTACTCAGGAGTTTCATCAAGTGGATGCTTTACAATTTGAGGAGATATTGACTGTGAAGTTCACAGATTTACAGTACTGAGAACGCCGATATCATTGACGCCACATAATGAAAAGACAGAGCAGGAGCCAGTCTGCCTGTCTAACTATATTTTCTATACATACTCCAAGCCTGTTACGTAGCAGTCTCTTCAGTCATTCACGAGCACATACAGATAGAAATTCTATAAAATACTTGTACATTTATTCCCAAATGCTGAAGACTAACAGAAAAAAGTGAGGTTGGAAGCAACAGCATTAGAAACTTTGAATTGGAGAAGTTTACTGTGGTGTCCAGATCAATTATGGACTGTCATTACCTGCGCGTCTCATGGGACCAGTAGTAGAGCAGTAAATGTTTAATTTTATTTGAAGCAACTTTCTCCTTTAGAGCCCTGGCACATTTTCAGACGGGTTTATTCCTTTAATCAATCAAGTAGGAGACTTGTTAAGTTGTAAAGTTTACTGTAGAATAATCACAGGGGATCTGCCATGGTTAACTAACTGTCACATCCATCACTGCTCCAGTTTAGAGCCTCTAATGAAGAGCTCAACAGGGCTGTGCAAAGGCAGTCTGGGTGGGAAATGTTGAATTTGTGAGCCAGACGGGAAAATAGCAATGTGCTTATCAGCACTTAACTTTTCCTCAGCACTCAGTCATTTGCTCAGCATTAGCCGTACATCAGACTCACTGGCACTCGCTGGTTGAGTTCTAGTCTGAAATTATTGGATGGATACACTGGAGGCTTTTCTTCAGCTCCACATGAAGGGCTTCAGAGTTAAGAGATTTAATGTGAAAGCATGATGAGATTAGAGGGCTTTATAGACAAAAGGGTATTTTAGAGGAGGAAGTGCTTCTTGGCTTAAACACACGTTTGGTGCTTGTATTTCAGGCTTCGCAGTGTCTATTTGATCTTCCCTTCATGACTTTACTACTGTGTACGGACTAAATGTGGATCTGCTAAATGGACTCTACGATGTGCCGGCACAAACCGTCAATACAGGCAGTGATCTGAAATTCTCTTTGGTTTTTCTGCACCTCTCTCGTGTTCGCAAGTCAGCGGTCATTTACATCACAAAGAATTGTTTTCAGCTTTAATGCATTTTTTATTCAGTCTCCAAACATGTAGTATTTATAGGAAAGAGGATGAAAGAAATATAAGGAAAACTTAGGTTTTAATGTTGGGAGCAGGCAGGCATTGAGCAGCTAAAGCTTTGTTTTTAATCCTTTTTTTTTTTTACAAAAGACGTTTCTCAGTGTGTTTGAATATTGAGTCAGTATTGACTTTTCACAGGATCACTTCCAAGTCGTGTTATCACCTAAAGCTGTCTAATGAGTTTCATCTAATGATGTTGCACTTTAACCCTGCAGCAGGGAAATACAGTTTCAGTCATAGCATAGAGACGAAGCCTGGATTTTTGTATTGATGTAAAACAGGAATGATGTTAACGCCTCATTTCTAGTGATTTGCTCAAATTATGTTTTCCTTTAAAGCAGTGTTCCCCAACCTTTTTGCGCCACGGACCAGTTAAATGTCTCATGCTGTTTTCACAGACCGGTTGTTAAGTTGTGTCAGATAAATACAGATTGATTAAAATCAAACTTCCGGTGTTCTGAAATATTTTCCTACCTATGAAATCTTCCTACCCGAATTAACTCTGCATGGGCACAAAAATGATTTCTCAAGTTTTGAGTTTATTGTTGTTGTCTTCACTAAGAAAATATTTCCTAATCAAATATAGTTGCATTATTGATGATGGAATCCTAGCCATTCTATTGGTCAGTTCTTTTGTTGATTTGGGTATGGATCAAGTGGAAGTAATAGTCAGATGGGGCCAAAAGGAAACATTATTTCTCTGCCAATATACCCATGGACCAATACTGGTCCCCGGCCCAGTGGTTGGGGACCACTGCTTTAAAGCATTTGCATTTAAAAGGCGCTCACTGCATCTCCTCAGATTGTGTCGTGATTCTTTTCTTTAATCATAAACAACACTATGGAAGTAGTAGGAGTGAAGTATGAGTAGTGAACATCTTTTTCCATTAAAATGAAGCAGGAGCGTGCACTCAAGAGATTTAGTGCTGTGTCAGCAAGAGGCGTCTGCCTCTCCAGAGACAGAGTCGCTGTGAAGTTTTACGATTCTTTAAAGAGAAATTACGATGTTTCATGAGACATTATCATTATGGGCAAACCTTAAAGGCAATGACGGACTCATCAACTTCACAGCTTTGTTTGTGTTGCTTCACCACTGTTTACTGTGATGCACTGTGGATCTGCATCTGTTCTCTGTTTCTTTGGGTTTCCCTTTTACATCCCCTTGATTCCCTTTCCTCCACTCTGACCTTTTCTAGTGAAGAAATGCCATGTCAATAAAAGCTTTTCAACACAAACACAAAAATCAATGTTCTTGTATTGACCCTTTCAAACAAACGACTTCCTCTGTGCTCTCTTTGTGGGTTTTCTGCAAATAATTTTTGTACGTTTTGCATATTTTGAAGAGAGCTAGAGAGAAAATAATAGAAGCTTGCTGAGGCCACTGAAATTCAGGTTGTGTTGATTTGACTTAATAATAATGCCTCACTTTAGAGTGCTTTATTGTTATCGGCTCACGCCATCAAGTTTTATTGTCCTGAGAGAGAAACCAGGCTTGAAGGTAGCATTGCAATAAAGAATGCACCCTGAAAAATGTGCCATAAAAACAATAAAGCCACAATAAAGAATGTACTAACGTTAAGTCTCAATAAAATGCAAGATAAACAAAAAATCAAACTTGATCCTTTACTCCAATGTTTCTCGGATGATAAGAAGTGATGCGTCCACTTTGTACTGCGATAAAATCAGAACTCAGGGGCCATAGTTGTTGTGCTGCAATCCACCTGGTGCATCCAGAAAGGCTTTTGGATCATGACAACGCAAATCATCTAAAGGACATACATAAAACAAATACACACTGTTAACAACTTAAACTGCAGTCACAAAAAGCGTAACAAGATAAGAATAGTCATGGGCACCAGATAAATGATATGAATGCAGAGATTTTACACAGTTGTTCACGGAGAATGGTTTCTAACCATTGACTTACACAATCTCTTTCTGTTGCCATTGGTCGGCAACTAAAAAAAACATATACCATGGTGCTTAAAGTAATACTAAACCCTTGCTGTTTTTTTGTCAAATGTTTTTGCGCCTAATGTCAAAGTAATGTAAGCAAAATAAAATATATGGTATAATGTATTTATTATAACCTTTTTGGCTTTCAAATGTTTATAGTGCGTTAAATTTTATACAAAATTTGTTAATGTAACATTGTGTGATTGTGTTGATTAATGCTGTTAATCTAAGGAATCTAAGAAGGGGATACTGGCACAGATTTTAATAATTGCCGTAGGCACAGTCTTATAGAGCTGTAATAGTAAAGAATTATTCAGACAAAATAAAAAATTTAAGACAATATTTTTTTAAGACAAACTAAAATGGAGGAAAATTACCAATGTGCATATGAAATGAGCTAGTAGTCAAGGTTTCGGTGACATCTGGAAAATAAAACTATTTTTTCAACCACATGAATAAAAGTATAAATATGAAAATCTGCGAAAGTTTGAGCCAAAGTAGGTGATAACTCTATATAGGTCAATTTGTTTTTCTAATTTTAATCAGGCCCCATGCAGATGCTCACACAAGTAAAGCTATTAAAATTTTATTAACATTTCATCACTGATCTCAAGACCCTCTCTTTCTCCCTCTCTCTCTCTGTCTCTATTGTTCTCTCTCTTATCAGATGATTCCATTAATCCTTTTTTTTTTCACCACAAGGGGCCTTCTGTGTTGAAATATAAAGTACTAGGGGCCAGTTACTGCTGATGAGCTGCAATGTCAGCGTGCTAAAAATGCACCTCCTCTGATAATTATCCACCCTAGTGCTGATTAATGTGGAGTCTCTCTAATAACTCTTTGGCCTGGTTGGCTCTGCTTCTTATTGTTAGTACAACCTCCATTCACTCATTCTTATTCTAAAACGGTTCCTTGCTGCCGCATTTCTTTCCTCCTTCAGAGACATAATCTAGGCTGTTTGAATGCAAACAGCCCACGATCCGGAGTTTCAGGGTTTTAAATGAATGCGACATGTAGGGGAATTAAATCGAAGAACTTTCACAAAACTGCCCTTAGGTGTGTTGTCTTGACAAACCACCGCCAAGGCACTGTTTCTAGGTCCCCGTGAAATAAACCTTGTATCTTTGGCACATCAGAGTACTTTATTTAGGTCAAGTAAATGCAATCCCGGTCAGATACGCAACACTGCATATGTTTTAGGGAGCCAGGATAAAGTATACGGCAACTTTGATATTACAGAACACTGATTTAATTTCCAAGCTTAGTTCCTTCTCCCTGAATTGTCGAGCTTGAAAATCCAGCCTACCATTTATTCTTTCATTCATCTACATACGCTCTTCATTTGCAGCGGCGGCAGTCTCCACGACTGCAACCCATATTATGTAGCATTATACTGCACCATCAAAGATGCCTTTGATTCATTCACCGTCAAAGAATGCCTTTGATTCATTACCTGACCTTAAACGTCTGCATAGCACTTGACCGGTGCTTGACCTGAAGCGCCATATTATATTGAGATATTTTTTTATATCGCCCAGCATTAGCCCCAACTATTCTTCATCAACTTCTTCCTCAACTATTCGTCTTCACAAAACTTAGTCTTGGAAATGTCTCCCAGTTGGTTTTGAAAAAACATTGGCTTAGTGATAAATGAATAAACCGGTGTTGTCAATTTATATTTGCAGTGCACTACTGAGTGGCTGGCGCATCATGAACATCACCAGTTTAATTCATGTTGTTAACTGATAGTCTTTTCTGTATAAACTCTGGTTTAATTATTAATGGAATAACTTAATTGGACACCACAAGTGAACCATATATGGGAGTGTGGATGGTCGCTATGATGAGATGGTGAAGTGTTCATATAGTAACCTAAACCAATGGCTGCCGGGATTGTTTCAAGCCTTCAACTGAGGTTTCAATGATCACATTTCTTTCATTGCCTTAGTCACTTGACCATGACTGTTGGAGTCCTTCAGGAAATGTGCCTGTTTATGAAACTATTATTTGTGTGTGTCTGTGTGGCTCACAGTGTGCAACCTAATGCATTTCCAGGTATTGCTACATTATCACCCAATTCTCTTCTCTCCTCCAGGAAGGAAATAGAGACGAGCAGAGACGAAAGCATATGGTAGGTGAAAAGTGTGTAGGTAAGACTTCACTGATTTTTTTTCCTCATTTACTTCTGTTAATTGTTTTAAAATGGCACAAATAAAACACAGAGGCGTGATTCTTTCCAACGCTTGCACTGAGTGCGGAATTGATTAGGTAATTGCTGTCTGACTGAATACTTTAAGATAGCAATGCATGAGCCATGACTGGTTCGAAATTAGTTGGACATTGTCTTTCAGAAGAAGCCCGTAGTGTATTGTTTGATTTTTAAAGAGCATTACAGTCTTTACTGATCGCCTTTTGATTCCACTCCAGGGCTCCTCAGTCAGTTTCCTTCTCTGCCCCAGCTCTCAGCGACTCTGCTGTCTCATAGGTTTATGGATTAATGGTGGTGAGGGGGTAAGGTGACCTTCCTCTGACTGACCAGTGTGAGAGCTGGTCTGCTCATCCAGAGAATAAAAATTCTTCTCGGGGCACTATCTTACTGCCGCCCTATTTCTCCCCACATATAAGCAGAATGGAGCAGAAACATTAGTCTAATAGGACAGGAAATGGTGTCGTCAATAGTTTTCATTACAAATGTCTTCAGCATAAATTGTTCTCTGTTTCCAGGAGGAGAAAAGAATTAATTGGATACACATGAGCAGACACACACAGACTTTGTGTGTTTGAAAGCTGTTTTTATTTTTCCTTTTCTGTAATGAATGCCTCAGTTTTCTTGACACTTGATGGGAAGTGTTTCAAAGCTTTTAACAGTTTGTTTCCTCTAATAATTAATCATTATATTGAGAAGCTGTCCATACCAACACTGTGGCTCCTTTTTTCTCTCTCTGTTTGTGACACACTCTCATTTCTATGGAAGCGATGGGCTGTGATTGGCTTTTGGCTGCAGGGCAGAGTAAATTATTAAGGTCTGCTCTTTATTTGGTCGTAAATGTGTTCTCCCTCTCCCTGTCTTTCTCTCCATCCTTCTTTACGTCTTCCACATCCTCTGGCCCTTTGACACTCATCCAGGAAGACAGCGTAGAGGAGAAGAAGGCCCTACATCATGGGGGAAAGCAGGAGGGGAAAATAACACAGACAAATGTGTTTCCTAATGAGCGACTGAAATTGAGAAAAATGTCACCAGGGTAATAGAAAAAAAAGGGGATTGGAGAAAGAAAGTGAAAAACAGGGAGAGGAAGCACTGAAGGAAAGGGGCTGATGAATTGCAAAGCCAGCACTTTACTATGGTCTACCTGACACTGGCCTACACCCAGTCTGCCCTGCATCAAAAAAGAAAAGCAAGCAAACACACACCTGCTTCTTATTTTACAGCAGATTATTCTCTTCTGTTTATTCACCGACTACACAAAGATGTCAGGTTTTCATTAAAGTATTGTTAAAATGCCAAATGGGCTGACAACCAGCGGTGGCGGTGACAAAGGGAAAGAGAGAGAAGAGGGGAATTTATCTGTTGTTTTTATTTCCATAAATAATTCAGGTTGTGTATTGTCTTTCGTTGTGCAGCTGCAGAATTCATGCCTCAGCGATTAAACAGGGCCACATGTGCACCTGTGCACACAAACATAGCTACATGAGTTAATATTTAGGTTGTTTCAGAGTCAGGCCAGAGAAACATGTGATCGTTCTATTGAATAATCAGGCTCTTTCTTACTTAACTTGCATTTCATATTTCAGCTATGAATGTGGCACTGATTATGGATTTCATGCTGCATTGATATCACAGGCCGTCCTTGTTGAACTTGATGCTGCCTAAAGGCACAGTGTGATTTGTTGGTGGTTGTATAACCTCATAACATCTACTCATAAACTCAGCATTGTCTTGTGAAGGCACACTGTCATGTCGTGAACAAGAGTGTACACCAAGGCCGAGTGTCTCAGCGTCAGAATGAGTGGAGAGCACAGTTTATAATCTATGTACTGTAGCTTATTGTCATGCTATTGATTGAAATGAATGTATTGGCTTCATGCACCATATGGAGTCAGGATTCAGTGTGTGGACGAGTATTTCCAGTGATTGATTTCATGCGTGCATGAGTTATACACAACAATAGAATCAGAATACTTTGATTTACCCCAAAGGAAATTGTTTTGTTGCAATTGCTCCATATAAGACACAGTGAGTAAGGTTGAAAAGGTACAAAAATACAATGAAAGTAGAAATAAAAGAGCACAAGACTTGTTAAAAACTATGCAATGTGTGTAGGATAAAACAACAATATTTACAAAATTAGTACAGATGCATATACAAATGGATATTTTAAGTATTGAACAGTAATTAGTTGATATTAATTACAAAATAATGCTTTATTTTAATGTACTACTGACATATGGACATCTGATATGGCATGTTTTTTCGGATCTTGGTGTAAAAACTAAATATTTTGCTGAAAGAATGACAATTACTGTCTTCACTCGAGTCACCCTCTGAAAAAAATACATATGTGTTTGAAAACTTTAATTATGGTTGCATTTCACTTTCTTCCTTTCTCTTCAAAGTGAATCTCTTTGTTTATAAGTGTGTTCTCAGGCAAGGTGCTTTAGGATGAAAATGGAGAAACTATTTTCTTTCTTTGCAGCAGCAGTTAGGTATGGATCAATGTAATAGGGCAACGTGGATCACAGTTAGGCACAGTTTGTGTGTGTGTGTGTGTGTGTGTGTGTGTGTGTGTCGGCTTGTAGGGGTCCTGTAACTTCACCCACTGATCCAGAGCACACACACGTAACCCCTCACACACAGAACTGCACACACGACTGTCTGGTTATACACAGGAGGTGAACCCTAGTCCTTCATACTCTCACACTCTGTGCAAAACTGTGACACACATTACTGTTATGTTTTATTCAACATAACTGCAGAGGGAAAAGATAATGCAAGTCGGTGTGTGTGTCTGTTCATGGTGCTGCTGTACTTCTGTGGACATTTTTCAGGGGGAATACAGTTGTTGTGGAGACACTTTGTTCTTGTGGTGGTTCCTACTCAGTGAGAGCACAGTATTTGAGGGACCAACCTAGTTAAGTGGACAATATCCAACTGGAAGCAGCCTGGGTGTTGTTGAACCTGTCGTGTTTTTTTCGTCTCGCATCACATTTTTAGTTCTAGTTTTTGGTCGTTGCACTCTCCCTTTTATCACAAACTAGATTTTATTCTAGACGGAGACAAACTTTTTCACCCTGGGGGCAGAATGGGTACTAAAATTTGACAGGAAATCCAGGTCATGAGCAGAAAATGAGACTGGCTCTTAGCCTTTTCTGCACTTCCAATTGTGGAAATGCAGCCAGTGCAGGGAAAGGACAAAAGTGTAATCTATCCATCCATTTTTTTCACGCTTATCTGGTACCATGACGTTTAACACCGGCGAAACTCAAACGAGCAATATCTGGCCTGCGGGCCTTAGTTTGCCCACGTCTGTTCTACTAGATATCGCCCCTAAAAAAACTTCTTTAAATGCACATGTGCGTGTACTTTTTTGTTTGTGCAAAATTAATGTATCCGTTTAATTTGAAACTCCAGATCGATGTAATTGAAATCACAAGCACACACACCCACGCAGGCGGACTGGGCACAGCTGGCTTGTCAATGTGAAGAGGTAATTATTTGCTTGGCCAGTCTGAGCCTGTTCAGAGTTTCAAGGACAGACTCGCCTACAGCCACTGTACCAGTCAACATGCAGATTAGACAAGCGTGTGAGTGTGTGTGTTTATATGGATGTGTGTTTTGAACTTTGCCGTCTTTTTTTATTTAATGAATGCATGCCGAATATATAGTGAGTGTATATTAGTATATACCTCAGTGTCTTTGAGTCTTTTTAGAACAGGGGCTCCACAGTATTGTCCCTGTAGGTCTCCACCAAAGAGAATCACTGAGCCTTCATCAAAGGGGGAGAGGGAGAGAGTATGGGGAAAAGGAAATTGAGGTTGGGAAAGAGATTGGAAAGAATACAGGAGAGGGAGGGTGGGAATGGAAAAGGCTTGTCAGAACTGAGCTCGATGAAGGGGGTAAAATGTACAGAGAGGGAGAAGGTAGGAGCGGGTCTAGAGTGGTAGAGATGCAGTGGAGGAAGGGCTTGGAGGAAGGCCAGCGGAAGATAAACATCAGTCATGAGGGATGAGTTGATCATCACACTTGGGCCAGACAGATAATGTTTTACTTTCTGGCCCCATAAAATATTTTTTTACGATAGCTTTCCCTGGATGACGGCTACCTGTTTTTATTTGCCTCTGTGTTTGTGTTTGCCTGCATATGTGTGTAAGTGTTTGAATGTTTAAAAATGAAAACATAAATGTAAATGGGATTGCTGGGTTAAATTTGCAGGCTCTCTCAAGTGCCTGCATGCTGTGTGTGTTATAAATTGGATTTCATGCTGTCATTTTATCTGTGAGCGTGTGTGTGTGTGTCTCGGTGGGTGTGTACTTCTCTACTGTTAAGCCATAAAGATATGCCAGAGAGTTTTGAGTTATAACCTTGGAAAACAACAACCAGGAGACCAATAAGAGTCTGCAGCTCAAGGAGGCTCCTGCCAAGTGACCAGTGATTAGATCCAAGTAGAAGAGACCCCAGCTGAAGGAACCATCATTCCTCAGATTCATGTCACCCAAGAGCCCCATCCTCACTGTCCTTTGTTAGCCGTTAAAAAACAAAGAATTTATTAGGAGGCTGTTTTTGGGATTTATGAAAGGTACCTATGTTGATCAAAAAAAAATTAAAAAATAACGGCAGCGTGGAATAGTTGGAGATGATGTCCCTAAGACGTTAGTGAGTTCTGCTATGATGTATGGGTTAGAGACCATGGCTCCATTGCTGAGATTTTCACTGAAGGAGACCAGGATGACAAACCAGGCAACGCAATCCAAACATCTATTGTTAAATTTTAGAAAAAAAGATTGCACTGGACCTTAGTTTATTTTTTGAGCTGACAGGAGTGGGTGCAGTGTGGTTGTCAACTGCTGAAGCCCTTGTGGGTTGAGATTGACTGTTTTTTTCCTGTAACCTTCATCTGTAACATCTATAACATTTACTATCATTTTCACTGTTTTAAGCATCTTTTCTTTGATTAATGTTTTTGTACATTTTCCCAGTCAAATAAATCAAATATAATATCATAATAATATCACCTAATTGGTGATTTTACTTATTTTTTTATTTTCCAGAATTGTATACAATTGAACAATTCAAGCCACATCAACTTTTTTCTGTGGATTTGTGGGCTGCTGCTCAAGGAAAACAATCAGCTCTTTACTGATAGCAGTAAAAGGACCATTACAGTACCCTTAGCTCAGAGATATAGCACCAGAGTGTAGAGACACTTAGGTCCTTAAATATTTGATTAACTATTTGTGTGGACAAGATTATAAGTAGTACAATGTAAATATGGCAGAAATGACCAATTGATTAAATAAATTAATTTAAGAAGCTTGCCACTGAAGTCACAACTCCCTTAGCTGGATGTAATGAATATTTATTTTTGAAATTGTTGTGGTTGGTCACAACATGAAATTCAATGCTTTGATCCATGGTGAAACAAGAACCAGCCTGGATGCCTGTATTTTTTTTTCTTGCCGTATGAACAGTTTGGTTCACTTGCAGGCCTCCTTACAGCTCATACTTGTGAGCGTATGTGTATTGACTTGGTGGTATTGATCAGATAGAGCAGCAGGGTGGTCTTATATTCAGCTGTCAGTTCATTCAGGAACCAAAGAGAAAACAGTGTGTTTCCAGTAGCAGAAGGTTAAAAGTTGAGGCTAAATCTTCCGTATTCATCTGCTAATTTGAGCTCATTTATTTATGGAATAAGAGTCTCCAAACCTGGCTGTTGGTCCACAGAGCCAATTTATGAGTTATACAACTGCCGTCTGTATGATTTATAAACCGACCCCAGCTGTTTGACATATTGATTTTTGAGTATGGCCCTCTAAAGCATCCCTCCCTTTGTGTTGGGCATTCATCCAGAACATACTCTGTTCCTGCTGCACGGCTCTCACCAATCCTATGGTCAGCCAGGGGTTACTGCAGAAGTTCTGCCGCTGGTCTGCTGGGTTCTCGAGGCATCTGGGTGGGATTGCTCCCACAGGACTCACTCTCACTGATCATTATTGTCTATGAATAGTTGCTGCATTGCAGATGGAGGGAAGAGAGAGAGGAAGACAGGTAGATAGGACACAAGTGTAGCACTGTGAGAGAACAGTGGTCTGTGGGAGAGAGAGACTGTGCCAGGGACAGGAGAAATTTCTTTTTCAAGGACACTGGCTGTGCTGATGTAAACAACAGATCTGCACATCCTCATCTGGCAGACCGGCTTTTAAATAAAGTATGATTGTTGGTAAGAGAGGGAGAGTTTGAAAGAGGAAGAAAGAGAGATAGAGTGAAGCGTTTAGAGAGGCAGGGAACAGGCGGAGAAGAAATGAGGATGATAAAGATGAAGTGTCCTTTGCCTCATTAAATTTCAGAGTCTTTGAGGAACACCTAATAATTGCTGCACCCTCACAAACCTTAGTGTTCACTCACTTGCACACATTGACACAGATACAGGTTTTTATTCTTCAGGGAGGAAGACATGGCATTGATTTAACATCATTGTGGCCTGTGTACCTTACTTACTTTCTCACACTCCACACATCTCTGACCTGGTTTTAAAGACATAGTTCACGCATTTTCCTAAGTGTGAGGCCTCGGATATTGACAGACTACGTTGACACAGTCTTCACTCAAAACATCCTAATCTAAATACTCTGAAATAATGGATACTGGCATTGTATTGTAATACTCAAGTTGATGCACATTGAGTTAATTGTGGCAGTATTTTAAAACTACAGTACTAAAGCCATGTTTATTGCAGTAGCTAAACTCCTAGAAAAAAGTGTATTTTCTGCTATTCTGCCAGAATAGCAGGCTGTTTACCTACCTTTACTTTTAATGAAAGAATCTGTTGTATTACATAATCACGGGCAGGTGTTTTTGGTTCACTGCTGCTTCCATTAGTAAATCTGTAAGCCATGGAAATCCCCCCCACGCCCCAGCACACTGTCTTTCCCATTTATTCTTTGTTTCCACTCTACAGTAGAAGGGAAAAAAGTACATTGAACTAAATAGTGTATGACTCAGCGCTAGAACTGTTCAAAAAAGGACTGGCTTCTCTAAACTTCTCACATTTTTAACCTTTTTTTCCTTTCTGATTCATTTTTTCCATATTAATTGTAATGTATTCTTCCACACAGAGCGTTCATTCAACACCTACAAAAATAATCATTTTATTGACACAGTGTCAATAACTTAGACATTGTTTGTTTTGTAAATCTTTACATCTATGATGTGCTGCTCAATCCCTTTAATGTATGTGACGGCATGGCCAATACTGGAGAGGTCAGACGCCACCAAAGAATCACAGAACAAAACAGAAACAATTCACGTTCTATGATAACCAGTGGGCTTGGCTGATCGATTCCAAGCGGTGATGATTTTGTTCCACCCTAGGAACCTGACTACTGGTTGGTAGACGACTAAATCTGGAGTGCTTTGATCTTAAATGCAGAAATCTCGACCTCAAATAAGTTGAGGGCCACTGTCCCTGCTGTTTTACCCAAGGCTGCTAACAATAAATACCAAAAAAATGTGAAAAGCAAATCTATAAAAGAGAAAAAGCTACCAAACATTTACTGGTGAAGCACTCAACGCTATATTGCTGCACAGTGCAATAAATCAGTCAGTAAAAAATACAATTACTCTGATGGTCAGAAGTCATTGCAATAAATGATATATCTCTGATAAACATGCATCATCAGCGTGATATCAACATAAGCCAGAAACCTGCATTGGATGATAGTGAATAGTGCAACGAAGGAAATTCCACTTTACCATTGAGTGCATCCAACATGAACTTCTCTGGCATTGCTGACTTGCAGTAAAATCCCTTGGTTAATGTTGTGGTTTGCACTTTCATTAAACTTTCATATCAAGGTGAGGGCCATAGAATGTTGTTTCAGCGGCTGCAAATGGACCACTGGCCGCAAGTTTGAGAACAACATCCAACACAAAAGCCTTTTGATTGACTTTTGTCAGTTGTTCAAAGGCATCAACTGAACGAGTGTTCGTGCTGTATTCTGATGTGGGTGAATATAATGTGATTCAAGCGTTATTTGGATCATAGCTGTGACATGTTTTTTTCCTCAGTGGAAAATGTTAGTGGTCTGGTTGGTGCATGAAAACCCAACGCTGAAACTCCTGAGTAGACCCCCACCCCGCCCCCGTTCTCTGTCCATATACTCCGCTGTGTTCCGTTCACTCCCTACAGTCGCGGTTACCCGCCGTGCGTTTGCCATCACTTTAATTGCTGCGCTGTAACGGCGGAGCGGCACCAGCTCTCCCCGCCATTTCCTTCCGCCGAGCCCTGGAATGTCGAGTAGCGGCTCGGGCTCTTCTTCAAAGAAGGAGTTCGACGTAAAGCAGATCCTCAGGATCAGATGGAGGTGGTTCGGTCACCCCGCGGTGCCTCAGCCTCACGCCCCGCCGTTAGGAGACTACTTTGCCGGAAGGAGAGCAGTGAGTAGCGCCGCTGAAGGACCGCCTGTCAACGGGAGCAGCGACTCCGTTTCAGCCGGCGTCTCTCTCAGCTCTGGCGGTCACAGCGGTCTGGTCGCCAGCGGCAGCGCCGGCTCTAATCTGTGCCACGGAAGCCCCGGCAACAGAAAGTTTGCAGAACCGGCGGGGAGTGCGGGAGGAGCGGCTGTAGGAGCGACGGGCAGCTCCTGTCCTCGCTCCTTCAGCCAGCCGGAGTGCAGAAGCTCTGCCGCGGGGCTGTCCTGGGTCTCACCGCCGCCTCGCCGGCGCTCCCGCCCGTTGACAAGCATTCAACCTTCGGACGACACTCCCGTACCTGCGCTGGAAGCGCAGCCGCCTGGCCGCGTCGGAGCGGAGGAGGAGGCGGCTGCAGGAGTGGCAGCAGCAGCCACTGAGGAGAACAACCATCCGGAAACTGACTCCAGCTCCTGCAGGTACCAAGGTGGATGAGAGGGACTTAGTTTGGGCTTACTTACCAAGTTGGGCGTAGAAACTAGAAAAAACTCAACCACACATAAAATGACTGAACAATATTTCCAGGTCAAATTTTCCATTTAGTGTCGATCTTCACGATCAGAGTTTGCATGTTGAGTGCGTGGCTTCTCTCTTATGTGATGTCCATCACCATCAGGGCTCCACTGATTAGTCGAGTAACACCGTTAATTATCAACTGTTTTATTTTTCAAAGCCTAAATGTACGTGTGCCATGTCATCATGTGTCAGTATGTCCAAAACCTTTGTATATGTTCAGGGACACAAGGAAAAAACTACAATAAAAATGTAATACTAGCCTAAAATAATTATTACCCTGAGCACTAATATCCAACTGGTTGCTTATGTTCTAATTGCAGTTATAATCGTACTAAAATCACATTATTATGATATTGTTTCTTTTCACAGCAGAACAAAGTAAAGTGCTAGATTTTCAAGCCACAGAACAGTCACACAGTATGCAGTATCTGGAGGTTGACTCACTAGAGACAGACAGAAGGAGGGAGGAAATGATGGTTGTGTACCATTGCATGTAGTCTAATGAGTTCCCCTCTCCCACCTCCTGACGAGCTCTGCCAACCACATTCTGTTGTAACGCCAACACAATGGCTACAGATGTGAATATGTGATTTTCTTAAATTAACTAAATGACTGGAGGGAAGATCTCCACCTGTAAGTGTCTCATGTTCTGTGCCTGACATTTAGCAGTCTGTCTGACACTATGTTCTGCACTGCATTATTATGTCACGCTCATGCAGAATGAAGGTTGTCGAGTCGGTGTGTGCTCTGATGTTGATGCTTAAAAGCACATTTAATCTAGCATTTAAAATGATTTTTTTCCCTCCGAGACAATTACAGAATTGTCATTGATTTTGATTTTCCTGCAGATCCTGTGTGTTTTAATGACCAGATTTCTTAGTGTTAACTAATTAATACATTATTGCATTTGTTGTCTCACTAAAGCAAGTCCTCTTTTCACACCTTTTGCAAAAATTACTAAATTTTTTTATCATCTTCTAGCATTAAATATGCAATAATGTAGGTAGAGAAAGAATTATTTGCCTGCTTACATGACAGTTTTGAAAGCACACAATTCTTCAGCTCCTACATTCTTTAACATCAACAGTAAAATGATCTATATTCAGGTCCCAGGGCCTATTGTCATGCAGAGTTCATCATAAAGTTAATCAGAATCAATCACTATTTGCAGAGCGTGCACTATGCAGCCTCATTAGCAATTGTAAAGGCATAACACTTGATAGCGTGAGCCTGAACACATTCTGAGGTTGTGCATTGTGCACGTTCATATACAGCATAAAGCCGTGTCCTTGCACATGTTGTGGTTGCCATACCAACACAGAGATAAGTTTCTGCAGTATGTGTAGCACTGTGCAGGCAAGTTTGGTGATTTATATGAGTATGACACTATTTATCCTCTCCCTGTGAGAGCAGCAAGAACATAGGTGGCAGAATCCCAAATGGCATCATGAGAAGGGACGCAGGCTGAATTCCAGAGTGGCTGAAGGCTGGTCCCTGCTCTCATTCCCTTCCCTTCCTAAGGTTCTTAATCAACTCATCCTTCCACAGGATTTAATCCCAGTGTGACTTCTATACCCACCCTCTGTTTAATCACTGACATGATCCTCTCATGCATTTGCACTACTTGTGATTTCTGGCTCTGGAGGGGCTCAACACAGGGTGTTACATGATCATTATCTGATATAATGGTCATGTTTGTGGTTGGTTGACAGTTGGGCAAAGGACGATGTGGTTAAAATTTGAAGCTGTTTTTTTTTCTCTCTTTTTTCTACTTGCTCCCAATCTTCTTTCCTTCCTTTTTCTCTCCCTTGCCTGTTCTTTTTCCTATGGTGTGTTTTTTTTCCGATTCAGTCAAACTCATCTTTTCTAGTGTTTACGTGAACATTTCACATGTTGTGTTGGTTGAAGAAATAGAAATTGAAAGAGGGAGAGACTGAAGCAGATGTAGAGAGGAAAGGAGTGTAGGCGAAGATGGATGTTAAGATGATGAGATGACAGTCCTGTGAACTGAGTGATAGATGAGTTGAAGATCAAAAATGGAGGAAAGGAAAGAAGATAAATGTGGAGTAGCGCAGAGGAAATGAGCATGACGCACAAAACACGTGTAACCGGAGCCTTTAAAACCACTTATTATTGATAAGTCATCATTAATTTATAATCCAACCTAAAAATAACTCCAAAAAGCATATTTATGACATGGTTTTCTCCAGAAAATGGCCTCAAAAACTCAATTAGTTTTTTAAAACTGCAGATTTACATGAAAATGGAAAAAAAATCCCTGCTAAATAGCTAAAGGCTATATGATAAGTCAGTTTCTTGTCATTTAAATTAAAATATTAATGAACTAATTAAATTATTACTTTAAGAAGATCTTAATCTAACAGACACTTTTTTTAGCCTAATATTGTAATTTTAAGTTCTTTATTAACAAATGACTACTCACATTTCTTATCCCTGGAGTCTGCAGAGTCAGTAAAAGTTTGGATGCCGTATTAAATTTTAGCATGCTGGAGCATTTTTGTGCTGTTTTGGAATCAGTTAGGTCTTTAAATAGAAATGGTCCGGCTAATGCCTCCAGTTGGCCAATATTACTGACAGATGGTAGAGTCTCTGTTGCACGCTGCTCTCTCCATTGTTGTTTTAAAGAAGAAGAAAGAGAAATAAGTGCTAGATCTCAACAAATAAATGGTAAAACTCATACACTTCCATGCTAAGAGCAAAACACAGCAATGGTGCTGTTGTCTTTTGTTGTTAGACTAACTGAGGGACCAATCAGGAGAAACAAAAAGACGGTTACTAAGCATTGAAATAGATCCTTTTTTATCAATGGTCAATGGTTCATTTTATACAGTTTCAGAGTAGCAACAACCCAGGCTAAATCATTGTGTCTTCATTGTTGGTTAAGCAAAATAATACGTGCAATAACATGTATTCATCTGTACAGATAATGATCAAAACAAATTGTTTGATCACGAGTAAAATGCTTTAGCATGGAGAGTCGTGTCTGCAGGGTGTGGGTAAATGATACCACGTATCAACTAAATGTTTGTCTTCATTTGCGGATGTGATGTAGCATTTGCATCAAACCTTCATTTATATCATTGTTATTATACTGTTTCTCAGCCGGTCACGTCCCGTCTGTCGTTAAATTAAAATGGAAGTAGCTCTCAGCTTCCTTTAAATGAAATGCTGGTTTGGGAGCCGCGCTGTATAATGATTTACAGGCTGTGTGCGCACAGTTTAATGTTGACGAACATACATGCACGAACCTATTATTTCCCCACATACTCACACCTCATCAGCTCTGAATAGATGAAGGATGACTGTAGAGCCATGGACCTGGACACTAAAACCACTGTGTTCTATCAGCAGAGGTCCCACGGCCATTTAACTGGCAGCTCATCTTTTAAGTGAGCTAAATTTATCAGGCCATTTACTTCTAGTAATTGAACCATTAAGGAGCCTTTTGTGTGCTTCTGGTGACACACTGTGTTGAAAAGGTGGTAAAAAAAAAGAACAAGTACATGCGTGACAGTGTTCCACAGAAAGGAGACAAAGCAGCTGCTGCAGCTCGCTCGACATCTGTTACTTTGTCTTTAATAAAAATCAGCATTTAAAACTTGCACTCACAGCTTCCTGTGTTTGTCTTTTCGTTGTTTCCTTTTTTATCGTGCCTGTAGAACGTCAAACAGCAGTGCCACATTGTCCTCCTGCATGTCTATGGAACCCTGTGCATGTCCAGAAGAATCTCTCTTCACCGCCATGTCCCATGCTGAGGTGACCTTCCGCAAGATGGAGGGCTACCTGAGGAACCGGCAGCTGTGTGATGTCATACTGGTAGCTGGAGACAGGCGGATACCTGCACACAGGTAAGGATGGACCTAAATGAACTCTGATACTGCTCAAAAGACACTTGGTAGATGTTGTTGTTAACATTGATCAGGAATTTTTCACAACATATTCCAAGTCCCTTGTATTGTCTCCAATATCCATTCACTCATTCATTCATTTATTCATCTTCATCCTCTTATCTGTTACCGGGTTGTGGAGGCAGCGGTCTCCACACCTGCCGCCCAAATCACACCCCTCTATACTGTGAAGAATCATGTGTCAAGACGATGCTAATTATCTAAATGATTTTAAAAAATCACGTAAACACAAGGTTGAGCTTATTTCAGGGTTGAATATATTTCTGTTCGTAATTTTTCTGCTTATTTTCTTGCGTTTAAATATAGTTGCTCAGTTTACTATCCCTAAGAAAATATTCACAATTACCTTCATTACACATATCTCGAGTGAGTATGTTTAAGTACATTTTCAGTAAACCAAGGAGAAACAGTACTAATGGAAATAATATTCTAATTATAGACTTAAGACCTTCCACCTTGAAAGTGTGTTTACTGCTAGGGATATTTGTCTCAATTGCAAAGTGTTTCACAGTGAATCAGATAACAGTCTGGTTTTCACCTTCTCACTTTTTTTTCTTTTTTTTTGTCACATAGGAAATGTTTTGTTACCATTTTCTCACGGTAGTTGTATCTCTTTGTCATTGGCCTTTATGAATTTTCCACGTTAGAGTCTAAGATATTGTTTTTTTGATGCTGATTTGTGTGGAGAGCATTCTCATTCACCTGGACTCTAAATGAAGGCTCCTCAGTGGCTCATGATGTGCTTGTCTGAAAAGGGATGACGCTTCCAATTCCCATACCACACTCCACTGCGATAACTGCCAATTAATGTGAAACTTGCTGGTAGTACCTGACTGACTCCAGCAGGAGGTAGTTTTGGGAGTTCTGGGATCTTTTTTTTCCACTCTACATTACCATGGTCCTTCATGACAGACTTTGAAACACACATGTACCAGAGGAGTAAAATATCGGAAGGCTTCCTTTAAGCCGTGTACCTTTTCTTTGTCACACATTATAATATCCAGCTCATCCGCCCACACAGATACACTCTCCCGTCAACCACCCACCGGGCCCCACACTGCACTGCTTGGTTCCTGCTGTTCTCTGTGCATGTGGTCACTGGTGCAGCATCAGGGTCCGACCGCGGCAAGATAAGATAAAAGAGCAGTCCTTCAGCAGGCAGAAGAGTCATTTTCTCTCACCGCTCTTCTCTCCTGCCTCATTTAGTTCAGTCCTTCAGACGCAGATGGTGACAAACAAAGACTCTGCTGTATGAGAATCCTAATGAATGTGAAGAGTGTGTCGGCATCTGCAGATGGGTGCTGGCTCTGTGTGTGCTCGACAGAAGAAGGGCAGGAGTAAGACATCTTTGTCTGAGGGTGTTTTATTTGCCATTGATTTATGGTATATGGAGGATTCTGTTTTGCACAGGAATGTACCTTAACAAAACAAGCATCTTCTGTTGTGCGAAGTCACATTTAGTTGTTTTATTTTGTGTTTTATTGTTGCGTTTTCAGAAATTACCTCCTTTCAGAAATTCTACGGCAGGAAAGAAACAAACATTCTTGTCAATGCTGACATGTATTAATGTTTCAGAATTCACAATTCCCTCAAATTCTAAGCAGCTCAAAGGCAAATGCTACGGAAAGAGAGTCTTACAAAATGTGAGCAGGTTAAACAGACCAATGAATTTACAGCATAATTATTTGAGCAGTAAGAAAATTGGCACATAAATTGGAGATAACTAATACATCCCGCAAACATATCTCAGCAGTTGCACGTTATTATTACTTTGGCTTTTATTACATGACAGTTTATCTCCCGTTGTAGTTCACTCCCACAGAGGTCCCTAACCATTTTCCAGTCATGAGTTAGCTACATGTAACACAATATTTTCAGGAAACGGCAGCATCAAATGTCGCTGTAAATCTAAACTTTAAGTAGAACAGCTGGATAGTGTTCGAATGCAGCTCCTTTCTTTGGTGGTTTTTGGCCCGTCTGCTGTTTCTCAGAGCTTTTTTTAAGAACATATCAAAAGACGTTTGATATTTGTCTTCTATCAAGACCAGACGTGTGAAGAGAGAATATGACATTTTATCCTTGAGGAAAAATCTTTCTACATATATTAATTATATAAATATTGAAATAATTGTTAATTGAAATTAAAAGTATTTTCACTTAATGAAGTTCAAACTGTATTTAATCCTCAATATGATTTTTGAATGGTGATTCATGAGTGCTAGATGTAAAAATTAAAGATTATTCTAGTTCATACTGTAGAGTTCAAGTTCTCTCTTTCAGCATTTGTAGTCACATATTAGTCAAAGTTTTACCACAACCCCCCCAGTTGTTTTTCCTCTCTGTGTTTTCCATTCCATTATCTCTGAACCTCGCAGAACATCCACACTCTGGTTGCACCTCTTGCCCTCTTTTCCTGAGTCTTCTCGCTTCTGTTTCCTGCTCTCATCACCCCAACATTCTGTCTGCTCTCTGCTGTTTCCAGTGCAATGCAAACACACCAGCTGCCATGTTTCTGTCCTCACCTTGCTGCAATTGCATTTGTGTGTAAATAACACACCGCCGTATGCTGTTGTGTGTTTTTGACTCACCCACGGAGGCGCAACTTTTCATTATTCATCCGTACAACACGCAGACACACACTCGATCAGTGCTTCTGGCTATCTGTCAGGGTCTCACCCAGTAATGAGATCATCACCGTGCACATCTACATTCCATAAGGCTACACAAACACAAGCGTTTAGGCCATTTAGGCAACAAATGGCAGTGGAGTGAAAGAAAAAAGACATGGAAAATAACACACATTTTAGATTTCTACAAGATCCTTCATTAGGGGATGTGATGACATTGAAGCCTTATAGATGGGATCACTTAAAGAAACAACCTGATGACAACAGGCTACATCTACGGTTCTTCATCTCACACAGACCTCAATAACTACCTTCTTGATTTCTTTGTTGACCCAACATCAATCATATTCCTTTCCCGTTTCTTTGAGCGTCACTGCAGTGACCCACTCATGCAAATTGAATGTTCTCCTTCTGGACTGTATTCACTGACATTTCATCTTTTATGAATGTCATCGCTTTCTTGCACCGAGGCTCTGTCTTGATGCAGCATATGTTGAACTTTTGTGTGAAATTATGTTACGAAAGATGTCAAGAGGACATGAAAAGGCATTAGTAAATGATCCAAAAATGTCCACATTATAAAGGGCAGAATCTGCAGGACGAGGCAGTGACCTATGGACTCCATAAGTAGATTAACAGCAGTAAATGGTCCTCTCAGTTATTATGAGGGAAGATGGTTTTATTGATCCATATTCGTGCCCTTCACCAGAATTTCCTTTTTTTATTCCTCCTATTATTCTGCAAAGGCGCCAGGTGTTTCTGGATGAAAAAATTTGCAAGCAGTACTGTACGTAGGTGTCGGTACTACAACTGAAAGGTTCCGCTATAACTAAACTCGATAAACAACTTCTACTACTACTACTAATAATAATAATAGTAAAAGGCATGGAGGATTTTTATGATACTTTATATACATTTAACTTTGTGTTTACCAATAATTACTCTCTTAAGATAATATGCAGATATGCAGATTATTGATAAATATATATTTATATAGATTGAGTGGCAGACTGACAATCATAATGATATTATCCTGTTGTTTTTTTTCCTCTATAGTAATAGTAAACATGAGAGGGTTTGTCAGTTTTTTGGAGAAACGTATGGAGAAAAACAAATTACATTCAGTTTTAATCTTATGGTCAAATCCTGTATGAATGAACCAGTTAGACTGGAAAATTGGAAACATCTATTCATATGGTAAGAATCAAAGTATTTTCTGCAGTTAGGGAAGAAATCTAACCACTCCACCATAGTTTATCAAATTCTTGCATAATAAAACTGCTTCCCTGATCATCACTGGTGCTGTCATTTACCACTTTTCTACAGTACAGTTATAAAAGTTGCTGATGACAATTATTGCACTGTGTTGAACCAACAATTTCACATCATCCCCTTTTATAGCGTGTCAAATGGGTGAAATAAGGTCCATATGGATTGGAAGTCATCGTTGGTTGAAGACATCTTTTGTTTTGAAATAACTAAAGTAGATAATAACGACATTCTTGCTTATTTTTCTTGCTTTTAATGAGGCAGCCACTGGGTACTTTTAAGCCCACAACACATCTGTCACAATGCAGTAATTAGTTCTCAATCCGCATCATTGCTCTTCATAATGAGATCCTCCTTGTGCAGAGTTTTAATGTTTACCAGATATGGTGGAAAAACAGTGAGACAGGATGATGTTCGCTAACTAAAAGAATATTGTCTTGTCCACTGTTAGGCTGTCTTATCAGCTGCCCGTCTTCCGTTTGTCTGCTGTCTGTTAAATCTGAGTTGTCCTGTCAGCAAGGTCAGAGAACCCTTATCTTCCATTAGGCTGTCTGCTCTCTCTGACTAATGCCCGTCACTCTCTCCCATCACAGACTGGTCCTCTCATCTGTGTCAGACTACTTTGCAGCCATGTTCACCAATGATGTACGAGAGGCCAAGCAGGATGAGGTGAAGATGGAAGGAGTGGACCCTGATGCATTGTGGGTCCTTGTGCAATACGCATACACAGGTAGGCGCGTGTGTATTTGCAATTCTGGCTCCTAAGGGTTTCTTGGGTTCCTTGAAGATGTTTCACTTTCTATCTACAAACCTTAGGTTCAGATGAAAAAAGGTAAACTTTAATCTTTGAAGGAATCCAGATGCGTCTTTTGTTCAAAGCAGATTCTTGGAGGAGAGTTGAAACTTCTTCAACACACTCAGGCAGTTTAGTGGCACATGTCTACAATAAAGTTGATGGTGGTGTACCACACGGTGCTACAGAGTGAAAAAACACACAAACTCATGAACATTTCTCCGAATACATTCAATTCCTGTCTTGTGATGTGTTCAACTAAATAGGCTCTGAAAAAAATAAATTGTAAGAGAATTGAAAACAAAAGGTCATGATATATGACAATGATTATGACATTGTGTGCTGTGTCTCAGGAAGTGTGAGGAGAAACATTCCTCCTGACCATGTTATACTTCAGCCAGTGTAATTAAACCCTGTGGGTTTTTATGTCATCTCCGCTCTGCTCTCTATCTCACTCTGGTCTAGGACGTCTGGAGTTAAGGGAGGACAACATTGAATCGCTGCTGTCAGCTTCCTGTCTTTTGCAGTTGTCAACTGTTGTGCAAGCCTGCTGCTCTTTCCTCATGAAGCAGCTCCACCCCTCCAACTGTCTAGGCATCAGATCCTACGCTGACGCGCAAGGATGTCATGACCTGCAGAGGGCAGCGCACACCTACACCATGGTGAGTAAATGTTACTTTTCTACAATCGATCTTGCCAAAACATGATTTAATGATTTAGATTAAAGACCTTGTCTGGTTTATCGATTCATGTTACAGCAACAACTACACACACAATTATCCTTTGCACTGTCTTACAGTCTCCTTTGCTTAACTAGTCGCTGCCTTTTTCTAAACATAACACTGAAAACCTCTGCTGCCAATGGCTGTTTTTAGTTAAGGGTTGCTATGGTGACTGTAAAATAGCTTGTCCCTCTACTTGATCTTTTTTTTTTTCCATTTCACTTCCATTTTTTTTCTTATTTCTGCAGTTAACATTAAAAAAGAATGATTTGCATTTGACTGTCAGTGTTAGAGGAAACCCCTCCATTTTTTAAAACATTGTAAAGGTTTAGAAATGATTAAAACACTTTTATTTACATCTTTCCCCACAGACCAGCATTCTTTTTAAACTGTGCTAAAAACCTTCTTGATGGACATTCACTTCCTCTTCATCGTCCTAAACAATCCCTTTCTCTTGGGATCCTTAATTCTAAAAGTAACTCATCCCAAAATGTTGCGGTAACGTCATCCGTTGTTTTCTGTCTTCACCAGGATCACTTTCTAGAAGTGGTGGGAGGCCAAGAATTCTTACTGCTCCCAGTGGAAGAGATGGAGAGTTTGCTCACATCTGAAGACATTAACGTGCCAGACGAGGAAACCGTGGTGACATCTTTGCTCACATGGGTTCGTCACGACACAGAAACGCGGGAGCGCCACCTACCTGTGCTTCTGGCACATATCAGACTGCCACTTCTACAGCCACAGGTTAGAGCTGTCCACACTTAAACCCAGATTCTATCTTAGTCTCAGCAAGTCAAGTTCAATATTTTGCGATCTGGAGAATGCCGCATCCTCCACTTGGCTTCACCAGTTGTTCCATCCTGTCTGTATTCTTCACCTCCCTTCCAGCGTCTCCACTGCTCTGAACAGTTGATCAGTGAAATTATTTCAAAAGTTAAAAAATCCTACGGCCACTAACAATCTAGACAGAGAGGCATTTATCATGGTTCATCACACTAATAGATTTTTATCTTTAATTTTTGCCCAAGATTTCCCGATACTGTCAGGAAACTTTTTACTATTGGAATAATCAGAGTCGTTTTGATAGTCAGCCAGACTGAGGAAGTCTGTCTGAGCCCAGGAAAAAACTGTCTCCTGTTGGATCTTTGTCAAAGATGTTTCACTGTTTGTGTCTTTTGGAAGTAAAGTACAAGGCGAGACTTTATGTCAGGTTTTTTTTTTTTTCTCACAATGATCTACTGGATGTTTTCTGTTGACACGTTCATCTCCTCTTTCCCTCTTCTCTGCCTTTTTCTGGCTCCAATCTGTCTCTCACATTGTCTGGGTATGCTCTTTAGGCAATTAAGGGAGTTGCAGTCATTACACCAACTGTAGATCACAGCCATTACTCTGTCAGGTGTGTGTTTCTGTGTTTGTGCGTGTACAAGTACACGTGTATAAATGAGAGTGTATGAGCACCACCTTCTACACACTCTTCTTCATCCAATCTCTCTTACTTCAAAACTGCAGCGTAGTCCCCTGACTGTTAATGTGATACAGAGATGTTCATATGCTGAGCTGCATCTCCGTTACTGCCAACGAGGAGTTCTGACACACACACACACACACACACACACACACACATGCACATGCACAATATAAATCAGAACATGGTTAAATGTTGTATCCAAATAAACTGAAGCTAAATTGTCTTATCCCCAACATGATTTGTTTCCCCAACGACTATGAAGAAATTGTCAATGTCATTTTTACTATTTAAATAGACAAGGAATCTCGCTACATTGCAGTTATTGATAAGAACAAAACATACAAACTCTATAAACTCAATTTCACAGTGGACCACAATTAAAAACTGGCATGAAATTACAGCCAGACTGAATATTTATTGAAAAATAAATAAAGTCAATATTTCCCCTTCTCCAGATATTAAATGCAGGGGCGGTTGTAAGGTCTCTTGGGGCTCCTAACAAGATATTTCTGGGGCCCCCACCCTATCAGTAACTGCAGCAAAATAAAGATTTGATTGGGCCCCCTAGTGGCCGGAGCCCCAAGCAACTGCCTGTCCATCCTTAAGTGTCGCCCATGATTAAATGTAGATTTTTGTTAGCATTGAATCGGAACAGTCGCTTAATGTTATCAACACATGAGACATTAAATCAGAAATAAAACACAGATCAGTCGTATTTGCTAAAATCACTACATATCAATTGTCAACTCTTATTGCCAACAACCCCCTCATTTTGTTGCTATATTTATGTCAGACCATCTTAAAATTTCCATCAACCCTGGTCAGCTGAAATCACAATGGTCTGTTCCATGTGGCTGAGGAAACATTTGGCAGCGAAGCAGCGTAATAACAACAAAAAAGTCAGAACGGAGCTGAATGTGGATCCAGCTCTCTATGGTGCATTGCCACCAGCAACACTGTGCCTGACTGACACATGAATGAACATCCAGGAACCTCGTGAGCCATGAGGAGCTGCTAAATTAACTCTAATGGCTCACATGAAGAGAAATCAATGTCCTACTAAATAGTTATAGTTCTATCTGGGTCATAGTGTGAGTTCTCATCGGGTGGACACCAAATTATTAGATCACTGCATGCAATAGGTAGATTATCAGGAATGTCCACTATGATTGGCCCGACATTAGCATAATAATGTAATGTCTGTAAAAAAATGTATCCGATGAAACCTGACTGACTGCTTTTGGCCAGATGATGTGTGCTCTAAAAATAGATTTTGAGGAAAAACATATAAAATAAAAGTGAAAACCACTAGAGGGCAGCATTGTAGCCCATTTTTAAATTCTATTTTAATGTGTGCATATGCAAAATTAGCCACTGCTGACCTTCTATATTAGTCTTGGTATTAGATACCAATATTATTAGAATCAAAAAAATTGTGTTTGACAATAACGGCATATTAGATATTGGAATCAAGTTCAGAGGACTTTAGCTGATGTGCTGCAGTCATAACATTTCAATATAAAAACTATGTACAAGATAGAAATACAGAGTACATGCCAAAGTAAAAAAATGTTCTGTAAAGACAGAGGGAGATGCCAGAAGCGTATGTCAGTGGTCACTGAAAAGTTTTCCATCAATATGCAGTATCTTTTCATCCCTGGATGCAGTAATTTGTAAGCGTTGCTGTACCTGCAGCCTCGAGCCTTGGCCCTACAGATGGTAGCCATGAGATACTACTTTAGTCAATACAATGTCGCAGAGGTGTTTATTGGTAAATCTCATGTCCTGAACATGTCCTGATAGAAGATTTGAAATAAAGGAATGTACACAACACAGACAGGAAAGTTTGGAGAAAGAGCTAGAGAAGCCAGATTGAGATGGTTTGGACATGTCATCAGAGGTGAGACAGTGGATACATTGGTAGAAGACTGATCCTAGAGATGGAGCTACCAGGTAGGAGACAAAGAGGAGATTGATGGATGCAGTGAGGAAGGACATGGAGGTAGTAGAAGATACAGAGGACAGGGTGAAAAGGAAAATGTTAACTCACTGTGACAACCCCTGAAAAAGCTGAAACGAGACAAAGACACAAGTACAAAAGAAAATATTGCATTTTAATAATTAACGTTAGTATGTTATTTGGGCCAGTGGTTTAGGAAGCAGACTGGGGTCCTGGATGTTCCAGGTTGGAAACTGCCAAATTTCCACTGAGGTCCACTGGGCATGGTACCGTCCCCACTCTCTGCTCTCCAGGTGTTCAAAGCTGTTCACTGTTCACTTGATGGTGATGGGATTAATGCAGAGGTCACATTTTGTTGTGTGTCACAATGACATCGAGTTTGCTGTCCTTCCTTCCTCCTTCCGTCTATCTATTTTTCTTCTTTATCACGTCTCTGAATTTTATTGGTCTACAATTTTTTTCTGCAATATCAATATGTTTATTTAAAAAATCTTAAACCATTTTTCTCCTCTAAAGATAATCCATCAGATCACATGAGCAGCTGGCTATGATTAAACATAGAGGAAAACAGGCTGTGACTCAAGTGAGCTGCCATCTGCCTTAGCAGGTTTAGGGGAAGAAAAGAAAAATGTGGTAATCAATACAGGTAAATTAGAGAGGGAGAACAGAAGAGGATCTGGAGACAAAAAAAAGACAAGTAGCAGATGCATCAGAGCTACAATTGGAATTATAGGTGTGATGGGAAAACGGGAATTTTAATCACGATAACCAGGAAATGTCATTTCTGCAGAGATAATCTGTTCTATTCATCTGCTTATCCTCTGTGGACCATGAGTCTGAGGCTGTGTCATATTTTCCACTCATGGAGAGCTACTCAGTATTCATCAGCACCCTCAACAATATGGGGGAAAATGAGGACAATCTTCAGGCCTCATTCTATGGTTACTGTGCATTTCATAAGACAGATATCAAGCTGTGAGTGTGAGTGAGTGTAGAATCAAACACCCAATGTACTATGTTGCTGTGAAAGTATGCATTTGTGTGTGTGCGGGCATTCTTATTGGGGACAAAGGATTTGAAGATATACAAGGAAATAAAAGTGAAGCCAGACTGGACTTTATGTCCTTTGGGAATGACTGTCGGTAACCGGGCTGGTCTCTTGTCTGAAGTGTGAGATAAAACAGAAGGGGTGTCATTATTTGTCTTCTCCGAAGGAAGAATTTTAGCGCCTCACACAATTCAACATCCCCCCCTAGTCTGCATTTAATCTCTCGCGGTAAAAAGGGAATCAAACAGACACCAACACGATCTCTATGCCTTAATCATGGCAATATGAAAATAAAAGGATAATCTGTGCGACCACATTTGCCCCTCTCATTGTACGCTAGGCAAATATAGAGTTCAGCCTGGCGTGTAAGCTGCTTATCCATTTAACGTGCTCACTTTACGCTCTGCAAATCAGACTGGGAAAATTGATTTTTACATTACGTGGCCGAGTTATAGTATCAGGGCCCAATTTTTCTCTTTCTGTAGTGATGGGGATTATATGAAATGACTCACAGAATATAAGAGCCAAAAGAATTGCTTAGCATGTTGTTTAATCTGTTCTTTTTTGTTGAATCACTGCCCCGTTACTGAATATTTCCTCAGATGCAGATATGCAAATAGTGTTTAAACTAAGGAAATATTAATATAAAACTCGGCTTATCTAGAAGCTCAGCTGCTTCACATCTAACATGGATGACTAATTTACATTCAGCACACAAACAGGCAAACACAAACTGACTTTCAAACGGATGTAAGTTATAAAGCATCTGATGGCTTTTACTGACTGAAAATGCATCTTATTTCCCTCCAGCCTGTGTAGAGAATGTGGTCTGAATGACTAAAAGGTCCAGCCCTGCTGTAAGGACAGGTCTGACTGTATCACTAGGCTAGGAGGACGTTTGAATTCCAGTCACGAGGTTGGGGTTTGAGTTTACTGTATAGCCTAAGGATTTGCATTTGAAATGTTGTTTGTAAATAGAGAATATTCATGTACAGTACATGTGTTTTCAGTCATGGGAAAAAATCTATTTCTTCAATTCCATGTTAATGCCTGATACCACTGAAGGTTCAGTATATTATCTGAAGAGTACAGTGGGACGCCTAAAGCAATGTTCTCACCAGTACAATGCTGTAGCTATTGATGTAAAGACTATGGAAAATGGCCAAGTGTCAGCTCTAAAATTAAACTCTTAAGAGCTATTTTTGCTCTGCTGTGTAATCATTTTCCACAACTGTATGAGACTATAATGTTTCTTGGGTTAGAACAGGGCTGTCCACACTTTTTTGGCTTAGAAACTACTTATACCAGCCATTGCGTTGCAGTCTACTGGTAGATCTCAATCTGCATCTCTTGGCTAGTGCGGTGTCCCCCAACCTTTTTTGCGCCACGGACCAGTTAAATGTCTCGTACTATTTTCACAGACCGGTTTTTAAGTTGTGGCACAGAAATACATACATATTAAAAGTAAATTTTCAGTGTTCTGAAGTATTTTCCTACCTATAAAATCTTCCTACCGGAATTAAGTGTGCATGCACACAACAAGGGTTTCCAGCCTATAATTTTCTCCTACCCGACCGGTACACAAGGTTAGAATCAATGACTCTGCATTTTGAGTTTATTGTTGTTGTATTCTGTTAGAAAATATTTCCTAATCAAATATTTGCATTATAGACGATGAAATCCTAGCCATTACGTTAAGTTCATATGTGTATGGATCAAGTGTAAACATTAATTTAGAAAAGAAATAAATATTATTTCTCACTGGCCGGGCACCAATTCACAAACGGACAGGTACTGTCCCCGCCCCAGTGGTTGAGGACCACTGGGCTAGAGGATAGAGAAAACTGAAGCTGTTGTTTCTATCCTGTGTTTCTCATCGTTTAATCCGTTCTTTCACACATTTCAATTTTCACACCTCCACATTGTCATCCCTACTTTATCACATGTCTTCGTCGTGTTTGTATGTAGTTCCTGGCAGACCTGGAGTCCAACCCTCTGCTGCGGGACAGTGTGGAGTGTCAGCGCCTCCTGATGGAAGGAATGAAGTATCATCTCCTCCCGCAGCACAGGCCACTCCTACAGAGTCCTCGCACCCGTCCTCGTAAGGCTACTGTTGGCGCCATGTTCGCTGTGGGAGGCATGGACGCCACAAAAGGTGTCAATGTAGTCTAATCCAGATTATGTCTCATTTTACCACATAGAATAACCTGCATTTCTCTTTTCTAAGCTTCATGACCTGTGATCTCTTGTTTTCAGGTGCTACCAGCATTGAGCAGTACTGTCTTCGTCAAGACACATGGATGCAGGTGGCCACCATGAGTGGGCGGAGGCTCCAGTTTGGTGTTGCAGTTCTTGATGGCCGACTATATGTGGTGGGAGGACGAGACGGGCTTAAGACCCTGAACACTGTGGAGTGTTACAACCCGCAGAGGAAAACCTGGTGTGTCATGCCTGCCATGTCTACACACAGACATGGCCTTGGTAAGAAGATCTACAGATAAGCAGAGCAGGACACACATCTGTGTATCAGGGGATTTTTATTATTATGTCTGACGATAGCAGGTTTCACAACAGCTCTCTTCAACACTTGAACACCATCACAACACCATTAGCATTGTACAACAACATTATCCACCAAAACTTTCACCACAGTAACAACACATCTAGAGAAATAAATACACTGAGTTTAGAAGCAGAGTGCGTTAATATGTTTAACTCTTAATTTTTGTCCAAGGATTTTCCTCCACGTCCCAAATGTCTGTGTGCCAGGGTTATCATCGTTAACGAAAACTAACAAAACGATCATTAAATTAAAAAAACTATATCTAACTAAAACGAAAATGTGTCCTAACAAAACTAACTGAAATTAGAAATGAACTACCCTTCGTTTTCGTCTTTGTTCGAACCTCGCAAAAACGAAAACTAAAACTAAAACTAATTAAAACTAAACTAAAACGAAACATTTTGGACAAAACTGAAACTAACTAAGACTAAATTAGTTGCTTTTACGAATAACTAAAACTACCTAAAACTAATGTGCTAATAGGCAAAACTAACTAAAACAAAACTACACTGAAAAATCCAAAACTATTATAACCCTGCTGTGTACTGTATATTCTCACTGCTCCCATGCTTATTGACTCAATTATTTACTAGTATTACTACAAATCTACATGGATAAACCTTTAAAACATGCTTTTGCAGAAAATAATGAATGTCCTACAGGAGCACTGCAAGAGTTCTGGTAAATATTGTAGTATATTCTGTAGTGTATTTTTGTTTAAACAATAACACTATACTGATTGGTTTAAACAACAAACCATTTTACCATTTTACCAACAGATATCTGATAGCTTTGCCCTGTTTTAACTGCAAGGGGATATTTGTTTCACAACATGTCAAATCCAGTGAAATAGATTCAACCTCAGTGTCTCCTGACACTGAAACTCTACTGTTCAACCCCTTTTTAGCGTCTGCTTCAAATTTATATGGAGGGGTGTGGGACCCAAAACATCTGCTATTACAGATGTTCAGCCAAATACTGAAGTCTCTTGAGTCTGGGTTGAGTCTTGACTCATCACGAAAAAAAGAAAATCATGAACCTATCTTGTTACATGCATTTGAGCTGATGTGGTTCAGCTGCTGCAGCATAAAGTACTCACACCCACCTGATTGTGTTGTGCAGGTGTAGCCGTCCTGGAGGGACCCATGTACGCGGTTGGAGGACATGACGGCTGGAGCTACCTCAGCACAGTGGAACGGTAACAAGATGTTTCAGAAGAACCTGTTGAAAAGAAGATGACACAGCAAAATAACTGGCAATACTGCATTATAAGAGAGGAAAATATATTTTCATTAATGTAGTTCAGGATCGGGAATTAATTATTGGATTGAAAGTAAAAAATGAATGCCAAGTTCTGAACTTGAGGAGAAAACAGAGTTCACTCCACACTGATTCAGTGATAAATCACCAGGAGTCTGTGTGATCAGGTGATTCCTGATTTCCATTCCAAAAACTTTATGTTAAAACCCAGTTTTTTCCACACATTTCTTCCAGGTGGGACCCTCAAGCTCGACAGTGGAGTTTTGTTGCCCCTATGGCCACACCCAGAAGTACCGTGGGCGTAGCTGTGCTTAATGGCAAGTAAGTGAAAGAAAGATCAAGCATTACAATTGACGTGTAAAGGTCATAAAGGCAAAAATGCTCATATGTTTTTAGAACATCTTTTATGCCATCTATTGGGGGAATGCAGGAAAGACAGATGTACATCCATTCATCCATTTTCGTCCACTTATCCTTTCTGGGTCGCGGGGGCAGCAGGCGCCACAACCACAACTGGGAGCCAACCTCCTTAACTGGCTTTCAAACTTGCACAGTTATAGAATGATAAAGCAATGACAGACACATTACCTTTGGACCAAACCGAAGGTCGTGATGTACCGGTACAAGCTAGGCATGCTGGGATAAAAAGTCAAACGTGCAGCATGCAGCCCCCAAGCCTTAGTTTGCCTGTGCTTAAATGTTTAATCGTACTTTTGAGTTTTGTTAATGGCAAACAGCATGTATTGGGGGGACAATGAAAAAATGTCATTTATAAAAAAAAATAATTTTAAAGCATATTTATTGTCACATTCGTATTCTAATCATTCATTTCACAGTGTATAGTCAGAGCATACATTTTTATCCTTGACAGATTGTATCACCCAGTAACAGAGTAAACAGAATCCTTCAGACTTGATCATTTCTCTAAATGACAACAAGACTTTCAGCTCTCAGACGGTCTGTGTCTATGGAAGAAACTGTAGAAGAAACGATGTTGATGAGAGGAGTGGGAGCTTCATCATCTGCAGACGTAAATTAATCTGTAGATGATGTGTCCACATGGCTTTGTCAGTACAGTACATGGCATTTCTGCAGGTCCCTTTGATTGATAGAGCTTGTTACTCGCTCCACTGCCTCCAACGTATTGCTTTTTTTCCACCCTCTTAACTTCATGCTCACAGATGAGTGCACACAACACACACTCGCACCAGGTGTCACTCAATAATAACAGGTTTCTACCTGGAGACGCGTCTTGCGTGTGTTCACATGGAGTGTGACGTCTTCCTACTGTTCTGTGCTCAGGTTGTATGCAGTAGGAGGTAGAGATGGTTCATCCTGCCTGCGTTCAGTGGAGTGTTTCGACCCCCACACTAACAGGTCAGCGACTGCGACTACTTGCTTTATTTACCTGCTGATTTCTTCACCACCAAATCTGATTTTACATCAGTCAGTTTTCTATTTTTTCTATAAAGATGTCTGTCAGATCCTGGCTACAAAAAAAACAAAATCTATGAAACATTTGTGATTATCACCACCTCCATTCATAGATGGACTGGCTGTGCTCCTATGGCCAAACGGCGTGGAGGAGTGGGTGTGGCCACGTGGCATGGCTTCTTGTACGCCATCGGAGGACACGATGCTCCGGCCTCCAGTCTCTCATCTCGGTTAAGTGACTGTGTGGAGAGGTGAGGATAATCTTATTAAATAACTTGAATCATTTCTTAGAAGGACAAGGGTTTGATATTGTGCCTGCCTTACATACAGAAGAACTTAAATTCAAGGCCCGGTGGAACCACAAACTAAAATCTCTAATGCCTATGTGTCAAACTCAAGGCCCGGGGGCCAAATGCGGCCCGCCACCTCACATTGAATGGCCTGCAGGAGTTTATAAAGTATTTTATAATGTCAATGCTGCAGAGTTTCTTAACTTCATAGGGAAAAAATTGTTTTATTACACTGCAATGAACAATATTAGTAGTGTAAATTAATAATAATTATCTGCAGTAACGTTTTGTTGCTATGTTATGGAGTAGCTTCATCTATAATCTTCCATTTACATCTGGCCTTTCATGGAAATTGCAGTGTTGATGTGGCCCCCCAGTAAAAATGACTCTAGTATTAAGTCACTGCTGAATGTACGGTGGCTGATTCTTAAAGCTGTTCTAGAACATGTGCAATATTGAACTAACGGGCAGTAGATTGAAAGACATTGTGCCAAACCTCATGGTATTTATTTTTCTAGTGTGAAACTCACTTAGTTTCCGGTCGTGTATTCAGGTACGACCCTCAGACAGACGTCTGGACCGCAGTCGCTCCCATGAGCATCAGCAGGGATGCAGTCGGTGTGTGTCTCCTAGGCGACCGTCTCTATGCGGTGGGTGGTTACGATGGTCAGGTTTACCTCAACACTGTTGAAGCTTATGATCCTCTGACCAACGAGTGGAAACAGGTGAGATGCATAGAAAATGGGGGGGACTGAGACTTTAGGTGACGCAGGCGGTAAAGTGTGTGACTGTTTTGGTCTCTGCAACAGAATGAGAGAGTTAGATCTAATTCAGCTCTGGTCCGTCTCACTCTATACCCCGTATCCTGTGCTCTGCTCTAAAGATCCGACCAAGGATCTTCAGAGGACAGGAAATCAGCCTTTTTTAGAAAACATAGAAAAAACAGACCCTGCCGAGAACAAGAGAGTGTGTGTAGAAACAGAAGACGGAGAACTCTTTTATTTTTATTTTGGGTTATGAGGTAGAACTGAGGCATCAGATAAAACCTTGAGCTGAAAAATCTGAGAGCAAAACCTTAGAAAATAGTCAAACCAGACACTAGAATTGTCTATTAATTAATCTAAAAATAAGCCAAAAAAGGGTTGTTCTTTGTTTTTTTCTTTTATTATTCTTTAGGGAAGAAACGGGAAGCAACTTGTCATTGCGACATTGTGATTCACGCCACTGCACACAACAGAATTTGACCTCATTTGACAGATAACCAAAGTGAACAGTGAGCAGCTTTGAGCACCAAAGAGAGCAGTGGGTGATGGTGCTGCCATGCTCAGAGGTAACCTGGCAGTTGCTGGATTAGAACCCTCCGGACCAAAGTCCTAAGGTTCCATAACCACTAGGCCACCATTACCCCTTTTGCGAGATGGGGATAAAATGTAATAATCTTAAAGAATAATATTCTTTCACTTTGTAAATTTAATTTAAATGAAAATGGTTCACTGACAACTGCTATTGTCATGTAACTGTAACAAAAATGTCTCTGGGGTTGTCAGAAATATTTTATGTCAAAGTTGGTCACAACTATGGTTTTCCGATATGAACATTTACCAATATCCCATGTTACTGATATTGCCCCAAGCTTAATTTACAATACCGATATTAATTGATACCGATATTTGCAGGTGATTTCCCCTGAATTATTTAAGATAAGTTATAGAAAAACGACACATTTTTTTTCGCCATTTTGTCTGCCAATGATTGTCGCCAATGATTTTTAGTGCAGCATTAAATGTAAACATGAAATGTCTAGTGTTGGACAGAAGCAAGTCCCGCCTGTTTGCGGAGATCGCGGCTTTGCAGCTTTTGGATTTTGAATATTGGTGAAAAAAAAACTGATGCCAATATGCTGCGATATTTAAGAAGTTGCTGATATTGGCCCAATAATATTGGTCCACCAATATTACCGGCCATCCCTGGTCACTACCGAAAGATTTAGCTCCTAACCATTAGCCTCAGGGCCGTATTACCTTCACTTGGTGGAGTCAGTACCAACCGTACTGGTAAAGTCAGAAACACTTTAGTGAATCATTAATTTACTTCCTTCCCAGTGCAAGGACAAGGACGGTAGTCCAAATTTAACTGCCCAGTTGAGCGCTAACAGTAGCTCTGCTTTATTGTGCACGTTAAAGAAGTGAGTGTGAACATTAAACATGTCCTTTTGTTGCTGCTAAACTCTGAAATAACAAGTGTGTTTCTTCCAAGCAGCATCATTTCTTTGTTTAAATGAATTCTTCTTCGCTTCCACCTGAGTTGGTCAATCTGCTCTAAAAGACTTAACAGACTATGACTAAACCTAGAGCTGTTTAAGTAAAAGAAACCACGAGAAATAAAATAAATCTGGAAAAGAATAAATAATAGAGTCACATTTATTCCTGTAAATGAGTCTCAAAAATGTCTGAACCAGACCTGAAACAACAATTACATTTTTTATGTTGACATTTTCCTGATCTTATTGCTGCTCTCTGAATATTTTTATGTGATACTTTTATACTATTTTTGTGACACTGTGTAAAGGATACATAAAAAGTGATCATCAACCGGTGGCCCGTGGGCCGAATCTGGTTCGAAAACCATCCATTACAGAGAGTGACTTTAGTCCAAAGTAGTAGGGACGAAGAGAATTTGTCTGGTTTAATTTTTTTTTTTCATCCAGGTGCCATAGTATATGTAAAAGATGTTTGTCTTTTACTTATAATTTTTTGGGATAGAAGAGTCTGTGAATTAGCATGTTCGCAGCGTCTGAGGTTCCAATTCACTAGTTGCCAGGTTACCACTGAGGTCCACTGTTCACTTCGGTGATGGGTTAAATTCCCACATGTCATAATTTGTTTATCACAATGACAATGTTTTTGCTTTACTTCCTTGTAATTGTAAAGGTTTTTTTAGTGTTGCTGGATCAGCTGGTATTAAGTCAGTCTCATCCACACCCACAGATGTTAATAATTAACACCTAAGTATGGAGAGAATCAGGTGTTAAAGTGATTGTTATTATTCATATAAATCTCTCTAATGTGGAGGTGCTCACGTGATCAGGAGGATCATTTTAATGGGAATAAAATGTCAGAAGAATGTTAGAAGCACTGTGGAGTGGAGTACTGACTTTCTTCAACATTAATATCTTTTTTTATCCTTCGGTTTCTCTGACAGGTTGCATCTCTATGTCTGGGCAGAGCAGGAGCGTGTGTGGTCACCGTCAGACTGTGAAAACATCGACTTGAGCTGTTTCTTGGACATTTCCCTCTTCTGCTATGGAAATCTCACATTTGGTCACTACCAACATCATCCTAAAGACTGATTGTTCCGCAGCAGAAGATGAAGAAGTTAAACGTCATTAAAAGCAGGGTCAAGTCACATGTTGTGTTTTCATTTCTCTGCTTTGGACACGGACAGACGCTGTGACAACCTCCTGCAGAGGTAAACTGCTGCCCATGCAGACAGTAAAGAGGACTCTGCGGTGTGTGAGTGACGGCGCTGCTGTCTCACAGTGAATTTCCTCTCCCTGATATTTATTTCCTGTGGACAAGGTGGGACACACATGCACACGTATGCGCACAGAAACGACAGCTTCTATTTCTGCTGACAGAGGTTTGAGTGAGACACAGATTGTAAGGTGGGTTGAGATGTCTCATCATTTTATGCCCAGCGTTTCCCCAGTAATCTCACATAGTGTGTACTGATGCTATTTTAACACATTCCCCATTATTTTTATGCTGCACTTGGCAAGTTGTCTCTTTTTTCCTGACGTCTTCGTCGCAGACGGGAAGATAAAAGCGTTTTGACATAATCAGCACAGCAGCCTAAACAGCTGCAGTGTTCTCAATGCTGAGCCTCTATACGTTCTACTAACACCAATCAGATCATCGTCCATGTTCCATCAGCTGGCTTTCTGCTGTCCATAAGCTGCACCTAAACAAATGTGAAGTGCTAAGCAATTTTTGAACAAAACTTTTCCAGAAAGGCTGCAACACTTAAGAAATATATATCTTAAACTGAAATGTTTCCTGGGTTTTTCTGGGTCTTATTTTAATTGACAGTACACTGATCAGTGGTTTTGTTGTCTCTCACTTGAGTTTTTCAGGTGAAGGCAGACACTTCTGTCCAGTCAGTGAGTCCATGTCTGGACTGGAGGCCGATGCAGGCAGATCAGTCCAGCTCTGACTCTGTGTCTGTATCTATCAGGTTAGAATCACCAACCGTCCTCCACCTAAGGGCTAAAATGTCACCCTGACTGAGGAGCACTCTTTGTCTTTGGTCCTGGTTTCCCTGTAACTGTAAATGGTGACATTCACTGGGTAGGGATGCTATTATTATGTAACATGGACTTTGCCAAACAATGTGTGCCCTGATGATAGATTTAGGGATAAAAGGTTGTATGTTATACTTAAAGTCACAAGATGGCAGCATTACAGCTAATTCAATTAATCCCATATACAGATAAATTGATAGATTTTACCAGGCCATTGGTATCATTTGAGATGGGAATCAGAAATTAAGTGTTTGGACAATATGTATCAGAGATCAGCAAAATATTATTGTTACATCCCTGTTTTTTTTTCTCTATTTTTTTGTCTTTCGTATTTGTTTCTTTTCTGGACTTTTTTCATTTCCTCTTTTCTTACTTTTTGTAATAACTATTGATGGTGACCAATCTAATTACTGCACTGATGTAATGAGCCATTACTTATTGTTGTTTTCCCCCTAATTGAATTTCTTTTCATTTTCATTCCTTTTTCTCTCCTTTCATTCCCAGTTATTCCATTCCTCTTGTCCCCCTTTAAAGACTAATAATTTTTTTCAGCCCCTTTGGAATTTTTTTTTCCTTCCCTTCCATCTTGGGTCACGGGTCACATATATTTTCCTCATTGGTCCTGCAGGCCGTCCTTTGTGCAGCCATGCTCCTGGGTAATAATGATAATAATCACAGTGCTGTGACTCTTACATTTTTGTGGGAAATAGTGTTCTCCTTCCAGCAGGGTTCACAGTCAGCCGTTTACAGATCCAATTTTTTACAGGATCACTTTTCTGTTTTGTCAGCTACCTATCTTCTCACCACCGTTGCCGTTTCCCGCTGTGTCCACCTGTGTCGGTGTGAGACTGCGCTCTTGTTTAGATGCCGAGATATTAGATGGAGTGTATTTTTATCTCAAGATAGGGATCTTGTTCCTCCCCGTCTTCCTCTTCAATCCCACGTTGGTTTCTTTTCAACCCAGTTCTCCCATTCCGTCTCTTACGCTGGTCTCCAGCAGAATTAGATACCCCAGACCTAATGAACAACACACCGTGTAATGACAGCCTCAATCTAATAACTCTGGGCGCAGATGTGGAGCTCAAGGCCTCATTAGATTAGAGCCGACTGCAAACAGAGCCGAGGACGGGAGCAGAAATGAAAAATGTGCAACAATCCCATGTGTTCATGTATTTACGGGCCGGTTAAACTACATGTTGGAACCAGAAGTGTGAGATACTTGTCTGTCTGTCTGTCTGTTGTACAGAAAACAAACTGCAGACACTGAGAGGCAGAGCAAGCGTCCTGTCTGAGCTGACAGATTTAGAGCTATCGTAGCCCCCAGAATGCACTTTGCGCACACGTACAGTATACACACAGCTGAAAGCCAAAAGCCCCAGGAGTAAGTGGAGATTGAAAAGCCACACAAATTGCCTGCATGACATCTAAAAAGCAGAAATGGGCAGCCTCCAATTCCCCAGCAGCTTTGCCGATTTTTTTTTTAAACCCTAATGCACTGCTACACTTCCATCTCTTTCCCTTCAGTCTTGCCTGCTATTTATTCAAATTATAATCCATCCTTAAATCTGAGCAGATTTCCTGAGATTTTGCAAGATCTCCGCAGTAAGACATTCCAAGTCCATAGTTGCAGATATGGTGTAAATTTAATAAGTAGTGTCACTGACCTATGCTGTTTGTTGTACAGTGCGACATTTGCAGTGTTGTGTCGTAGCTTCAGTGCAGTGGATACAGAGGAAAACAATGTGTAGTGAAATGAAGGTGGAAGCTCGATGGCGCTGCTCCTCCTTTTCTCCTTTTTTTTTTTCTTACCAGAACATTTCACAGCCTTTTCCACTTTATAAATAATGTATGTACAAGCGCCTGTAAAATGCCATTAATGGATTTTTATATATTAAAATGTCAATATGTGAATAAAAACTCAGTCATTTTTCTTTTGCTCCTCTGCACAGACAGCAGTAGCATTTGCTTATTAAAGTCAATGTAAATTTTATATACTGTGACTGTATACGTAAATATATATATACTGTATATGTATATATGTATATATATAAATGTATATATATATTGGCACCTGCAAGGGCAAGATATTTGAATCAGATCAGCTTAAGACAAAGGTTTCTAAAAAATGTGCAATTAATGAAGTTCTTGTTATTATTACTGTATTTTCACGACTATAAGGTGCACAAAAAGAATTTTCTTCAAGGTATGTGGCGCACTGCACCACAGAGTGCGCTGTGTGTGTTGTTGTTGTAAGGCGGACGTAATAGAGGACACCATGAGAACGTTAAAGGGGGAAGTTTGGGCGTGGATTGTAAAACACGCCCTATTGTCAGGTGCGCCTTATGTGTGTTAAATAGAGTATTGACACACAAAACTGAGATTGCACCTTTTAGTACGGTGCCCCTTATGGTCGTGAAAATACGGTAGTTGTATTTTGAAAAAGTTTGCCAGGACTTAAGGTTTCACCTACTCTTTATCTGGAGGCCGCGGTGGCTTCAGATAAATCTTTGTAGACGATCCAACCTGGAGTCAATGATCTGAAACACTGCAGCAGGTTCAAGTGTGAGACAGCAGCCAGTAGCCAACCGGTTCCCTGCCGTATTTATTGCAGCAGAAGCTTTAAATCAAAACCAGCTCTTACAAGTGGCTGCTCGGCAGAGCTGAAAAATAACGACGGTGACCTGGTCTTATTCTACAGCCTCTGAGAGAAGGAGAAAGTTCTGGACCGTCTTGGTTCTAAGTCTCCATCAAGCAGCTGCTTTTAGGATTAAATCATCCTGATTACTGACTTATAGAAGTCATTACAGAGATTAACACAACAAATCCTTACACAATAATGTGATAAAGCAATAGACTTCACCAAAGTTGTATGAATAAACTGAATCAGCGCTATCTAGATTTTCTCATCAGCGCCCCCTATGTCTGGGAATAGAAACTACAACTATGTGTTGCTTCCCAACTGTGTCACAAATAAATTAAAAGATGAAACTATTTTATAAATGTACACACATATTTTTCTACTAAAGATTTATTTAGTCACTTTATGCTTCTTGTATTTCTTTTAGTCTGTAAGAATCATGTATTTAACCAAACTATTAAGACTTAGGAATGGTTTTACATCACAAAAGCTTTCATGTTATTGTTTTTTAAACGAAGATGCCAATTGTAAGGAAGCAGAGGCTTCAGGTTCAAGTCCACCATCTGCCAGGTTGCCAAGCACCGTCCTCACCTCTTCTTCTTCCTCTCCTTTCAGCTTATCCTGTTTTTCAGGGGTTGCCACAACAAGTCAACAATTTCCATCTCACCCGTCCTGACCAACATAACTTCCAGCGGACTCACCAACCACCACAGGGCTCACAGTATGGTGTGGTGTGATTTGGGTGGCAGTTGTGGAGACTGCGGCAATGGATAAGCAGATAAAGATGAGTGATCTTAGTGGTCAACTAATAGTTTATGTTTTGACATCTATATAATTATTAGTGGATAATAGTTGATGTTTACTTGTTTCAAATAAATACTTCCTGCAGTTGGGAACTAAACTTGAACCCTGAGGATTCTCTGTGTGTTTTGTTTTGGCCGTGATTGTCCCATCGATCCAACAACAATCATCAACCTCTCAGACACTCTAGCATCTGGTTCTTCAAGCTGGGGTGAAAACTGGAGAAGCTAAACATTTAATCTCCATTTATAGAGTTAACATCATGTTGTCAAACACTGAACCTGAGTTGAGGTCCACTTCTCTGCAGCCAGACTAGTCGTATTTATAATAATTTTACAATCATTTAATTTTTATTGTGAATCATTTGTTTGTTTCCTGTAAAACAAAGAATAAGATGTTTTTAAGTTCTTTACCTCAGCTGATTACATTGCCTTCACAGACGCTGGTTAGAATACAAAGATCTGGAAGAAATGAATATTTCTATACAGTTTACCACTGTTTTGCTTCATTGCAGGTCTATAAAATATCACCTCACAACAACATTTTCATCATCAGGGACTGGACTAGCACATCTTTTATTATCTTAAAACAGGTAACAAAAACCCACAGCCAGTCTGGATGTTTTGATGTTTTTGTTGTCTTGCTGGCAAAAACGTTTCTCTGTATTCAGTTTTTTTTTTTTTTTATCTCTGTTCCCTAATTCTACCATTTTGCTGGGAGATGGTATCACGGCTCTCTTCAGTGCATCCTAATGAGGTCTGAGTCAGCAGGGAGCATTCTGCTCCAGCATGGCACAGGGGACAGTGAGGAATATTTGTGGCACTCAGCTGGCATTTCATCGCGCCTCCAAATGTTACACAGGAAAAATGAGCTGTCATCCTTCTGGAAATACACAAGAAGGCGCCGTGTCATCCTGCACGGTTTGGCCTTTTGTCAATGTGACACAGTGAAGGTCTATGTTGACTTGATTCATTACTGATGAAGCTGGTTTTTGTTAAGTCACAGGAGCTGAGAGCAGCACCAGCGGCTACAGGACAGTGAAATACTGAGTCAAGGCTGCAATAATGAAAAACTGTGGAAGTTTCTGATGTTGCAATGTGCTGCCATCTACAGGATAGGGGTAAATCCACACTGATATATAAAAGACAGGACTCAGGTCTATTTTTTTTCTTTTTCTTAAATTTCATTTTTGTTTTTTTTTTTAAATAATAGCAGTCTGTAAAAACTTCTAAATTGTGAGATTCCGGGATCATAAGGTTTTTGACAATTTTCCACATTTCCCAAACCTCTACATTCTACCAGACATTAAAGAAAATTCTTTTAAAAAAAAAGAAAGGAAAACATGAAAGACAAAAATGAATTTACTTTTCTGAAACCCGTGGGAAAATGGCAAACTGCCACAAATGAGCCTCAAATGGCATATTTTTATATTGAATAACACCAATGCTGTAAATAATGATGAAGGTATGGACCAATAAAAATAAACGTTAATGATTAAAAAATAATTTAACAATAAAGGTTTATATGTTTGTGAAAATCATATCATATCATCAATCATATGCTTAAAATTGAAAAAAAAAACCTGCAATTATTTCTGATTAAAAAGTATTTAATAATATTAATTTAGTAATAATTAAAATAGAAATAGTAAGATAATCATTTATTTAGTTTATTTTAACAAACTGGTGCTTTGGAAATGGTTGTATCAGGATTATCCAGGATCTCCGTTATTCTAAAGTGCGTTGAACTCCTCTGTGGTTAAAAACTTTAACTTCTCACGCTTTTTCTCTTCGGGTTTATTCTGCAGAACATTTTCAGTCTCTCTGACAGAGCCTGGGTCGGCTCTGGGCTACTGTTCAAGTGGCAGAAAACCCTTGGAAATTACATCGCTGTATCTGGGTGAGTAAACTGCAGTGGAACAAAATGTAACTTAATGAAACCTTAACTACATTTTGCTGCTTGATTTCCACTTGTTTTACCCTGAGAAGAAAAAACTAATTTTGTTTATTTCGTCCCAGTCAAGACAACTCAGTGAAAATCTTCAATCAAAATGGAACACAGAAGACACAGGTGGACCTGCCAGGGTAAATGTCACGACAAGTTTTAGTTGTGTTTTAATCAGTGTGGCTTCAACCTTGTCTTCCCACAAAGATAATTCTGTCTTTTCATTCTCCTGTTCACTTCAGATGCTGTGTGGGAATGGACTGGGACAAAGATGGAGACATCCTGGCTGCGATCTCTGTGAAGTCCAGTTTTATTTTATTCTGGAACGCTTTCCATAATGAAACGTTCCAGATAAACAGTGGCATGAGGTACGGTTGGTCTACCTGGCAGGGACAAAGAAGTCCATGAAGGTCATGGTCAATGTTAAAGGGTTAGTTCCGACTGTTAGTGGGGAGTAACAGAAACAATATCCTGTTTCACCGTCCCCACTCACTGCTCCCCGGGCGCTAAAAACTGCCCACTGTTCACTTTGGTGATGGGTTAAATACAGAGGTGACATTTCGTGTGCAGTGGTGTGAACTCACAATGTCACAGTGACAAGGAGTTTTGAGTTCCTTTTCTTTCCATGTCCTTTCCTATCAATCTGTCTTTCGGTCTCTAAGTAGATCACTCTATCAGTCTATCAATCAATCTTTCTAATGATCTATCAATCTTTCACTAAAGTCATTCAATAATGTCATTCGTTGCCTCAGAGAGCAGATGTCCTTCATCCTCTGGTCAAAGTCTGCCTCAGTGTTGGCGGTGGGAACAGTCAAAGGAAACCTGCTGATCTACAACCATCAGGCCCTGTACAAAATCCCAATATTGGGCAAACACACCAAAAAGATCAGCTGTGGATGTTGGAGCGCTGAAAATCTATTGGCTCTCGGAAGTGATGATAACACCGTGAGCATCAACAACGAGGACGGAAACACCATCAGGCAGGTAGAGAAACATCAGCTCAGAAACAAATGCCACAGTGACGATGAAGATCTGCTTTTGTATGAAAGTCTTAGAAATATGCTGGACTTTATTTCTGTAGAAGATCATTCCAAAGCAGGGTGAAAAATACAGACTCCAAATTCTGGTTCGCGGGCCATTTGTGGCCCGTTTTTACATTACTGTAAAGTCAAATACCACTGATGTTAATGAATGTTATTGTTGTCCAGGTGACACTGCGTGGAAAACCTTCAGACATGTGTTTTTCAACGATGAAAACCACGGAGGGGTCTCTGAAGGACGACAGCACTGTGAGCTTTATTTTATCATCAATTGTTAATCTGGTAAAAAAAAAAAAAACTCGAATTCGTCCTAGTTGACTCATCGTCCTCGGACTATGGACTATAAGTATTCCCATATATTACCATACAGTATAACATTAGAAACAACATGAGCGTTCTGAAAAAGAATTAACGTAAATATATACAAAAAAAATACAAATAAAGGAATAAAAATCAATATTTACCTTGATTATATTATTGTAATATATTTCTATTTTATATTTATATCAAATTAATTGTATTTACTTTTATTGATTTTTATTGTAGTATTTTTACATTACTAAATATTTTATTAGAAATATAAATAATCTTTATACATTTAAGACACAACAGTCAACACTCAACTAAATTTCATGAATGAAGTTGCATGTAAAAATGTATCAATCTGAAGAAATAAATGGTCACATGTTAAGAACTTTTCTATTCTTAAACAAAATGTTGTCCATATACAGCTGTCCTCTAATGTAGTAACATTTGTGTTCATTTCTGTTCAACCCCTTCAGCTGAGTCTGTGTGTGGACAAGAAGATCCTGATGCTGTTCAATGTCCATGACCTTGACAATCGAATAGAACTCACTTTCCAGTGTCACTATGGAGACATTGTGTCCTACAGCTGGTAAGTCAGTCAGACACCTCAGCAGAGACAGAGGCAGAAACAACGTCAAGGCCGAGAGGAGTCTCTTCTCGTCTCCTGTCTCTTCCAGGTACGGTGATGGATACATTCTCATTGGATTCTCCCACGGTTACTATGTGGTTGTTTCCACTGACATCAGCGAAATTGGGGAAGAGCTGTGTCAAGTCCGTTGTCATGAAAACCACCTGAGGAGCATGGCTATTTCAGTAGCCCTGAACAAGGCTGCCTCCTGTGGAGACAACTGGTAATTGATTTTGACTTTTATTGTCAAATGAAAAAAAAATTGCTAAGTTTTTCCTGAATTCCAGCCTGAAATTCCATGACCTCTGTGAGCTCAGTGAAGCTAACAACAACATTGGATTAAATGAGGCTGACGGTGAGTGTTTTACTGCTGAACATTGAGATACCTCTCTTATTTCAGCACTCGTCTGACTTTTATTTGCTTCTTGTTTCCTGCTCCTGCAGGTCTGGACCTGCTGAGCTGGACAGATGATGGACAGTTGTTGGCTGTTTCCACACAGAAAGGGACACTTCACGTCTTTCTGTCCAAACTTCCCATCCAGGGGGACAGCTGTGGTACAAGGCTGGTGTATGTTAGCTCTTCCCAGGAGGTCACTGTCTGCAACCAGGTGGAAGGAGTATGTTTTATTTAGGATGTTTTTGTAACTCAATGCATCAACATGAGACAATTAAAAAATGACGTAAATAGGGAGCTGTGACTTCATCACCATCTTCTCCTTTTAGCTTGTCCCTTTTTCAGAGGTGTCCATAGTGAATCAATGTTTCCCATCTCCCCCTGTCCTCTGTATCTTCTACTCTAACTCCAACTACCTCCATGTCCTCCCTCACTGCATCCATCAATCTCCTCTTTGTCTCCTACCTGGTAG
>JAFBJS010002640.1:1119-13323 GCA_016785265.1 Paraplagusia blochii | reverse complement strand
TCACATTTTATTTATATATATCTTTATTTATTTATAGGTAAGGAAAAACTACAGAGGGAAAAAAAATTATAAAATAAAATAAAACGAGTAAAAAAGTGAAGGACAATGAACAACTTCACATACATACTATTATTATTAATAATAATAATAATAATATTTACCATTATATCCGTTTAATATTTGAACTTGTCTCTGTTAACGTAGAATCCTTCAATAAAGATTCGTTCAAAGTCGAAGACCTCAGCGGATTGGCTAATGGCTGTTGCTATGACATCGTTCCTAAACGCAGACGCTTCGCATCGAAGCCTCGGTGTAAACACGGCATAAATGTAAACGTCGCCACTAACATGAAGGTGAATTTTTAAGTCCGATATAACGACGTTTAAATGTAGTTTCAATGCGAGGTAGTTGAAAAATTAGAGGAATTCTGGGAACTCGAGAGCTGTTGTTATTAGCTTAGCCGTACAACTGCTAAAAGCTAACTAGAACATCCATGTTTACGTTTATGTTTTTATTTGTTAAAATAAAGTTAACGTGAACAAGTTAAATGACAATTGTTGTTACTTTTGAATATGCTTGGCAGAATTGATAGGTTAGTCTTGAACTTTCTCCGCGTTTATTTATGTTTGACATTTTTGGAAATTCACATTGTTCGAAAGGTTTTTTGCTTGTAAATGCACATTGTTTCACTAAATTATGATGCGTTTACAGAACGTTTTCACGCTATCAGAAAAAGCCTGGGCTGGCTCTGGTCTACTGTTCAAATGGCAGAAAAGTCTGGGGAATTACATAGCTGTGGCAGGGTGAGTGAACTGCTGTGTTTTTAAGGATGTACACTTTTTTATTCCCAACACAAAGTCACATCTTCATTACTTCTCCTACGTAGGCAGGACAATTCAGTGAAAATATTTGACCGACATGGATTCAAATGGTCTGAAATCAATCTTTCTGGGTAAGGAGGAATTGTGAGTTCAGCAGTTTCCCTGTTGCTCTTCTTCAATAATTGTGTCTTCATTGTTTCTTTTAGACGCTGTGTGGGTTTAGACTGGGATAAGGATGGAGATATTTTAGCTGTGATTGCTGCAAAATCCAGTTTCATCTACCTCTGGGACGCTAGTGTCAATAAGACATCCCAGATAGACAGTGGAATGAGGTATCAGTGCAAGCCTAAAATACAAAATTTATTTTTAGATTTAACTATGATTTATTTTTATTGTCATGCTTATCAAACAACAGAGATCAGATGTCCTTCATCTTGTGGTCAAAGACTGGTCCACTGTTGGCTGTAGGAACTGTGAAGGGAAATCTTCTGATCTATAATCAACAAACTTCACGCAAGATCCCTATCTTGGGTAACAGAACATACGCAGAGGCTAATTGATTTGTGTATTGTAACGTCTTCTATTACATTTTTAACCCTTGTCCATTTATACCAGGCAAACACACCAAAAAAATCACATGCGGTTGTTGGAGTGCTCAAAATCTACTGGCACTTGGAAGTGATGATAACACGCTTACTATTAGCAACCATGAAGGAGACACCATCAGACAGGTATTTCCTTAAATAAGATACTTACATTTGACATCAAGCTGTGGTGGACATTATTGAGAAACATTAAAAATGGGCAATTGATGAATCGTATGTCTTCTCTGTCTTGAAAGACCACACTGCGTGGCGAGCCTCTTGACATTTTCTTTTCAGTGATGAAGACGGATGAAAGGTCTTCTCAAGGAGAGAGTACTGTAAGTAAAATTATTTTTTAACCACTTAACCGCTGTCTATGTCAGACATGGACAAACTAGAGACGGGAGCTAAATGCACATAATTTGGAGTTTTAATCCGATCCCTTCAAACATGTCCAAAATTATGTTACTATTTTCTATTATGATTATGCTTCTGCCTTTTCCTTACAATACCTGCATTTCCTCAATAGACGGCACAGAAAAAGCTAAAAGCATTTTGATATTTTAGCCTAATGCGTGACTTTTTTTTATACATACTTGTCTTTCTGCTCCTGACTCCACTCCCCTGTCAAAATTATGGACTTATAGTGTCAAATAGTTTGCCCCTGGCTGGCCTATTTGGTGTACATCATCATGGAATCTAATTTTATTTCTAATTTTGACCAACTGTAATTATTGATTGTTTAGGTGAGTGTGTCTACAGACAAAATACTGATGCTTTTTAATGTCAACGACCCTGACAACCGAATAGAATTGACCTTCCAACGTCATTATGGAAATATTGTGTCCTATCGCTGGTGAGCTCACGTTACAACACATGTTGTTGAACGTTGCTGTTAAAATAATGGCGCTTACATTCATTCTTTATTTGCTGTCACTCCCAGGTATGGAGATGGATACATTCTCATTGGGTTCTCCAATGGATTCTTTGTGGTTATCTCCACTCACATCAGAGAGATTGGAGAGGAGCTGTACCAGGCCCGGAACCATAAAGACTGTCTGAATGCTGTGGCTATTTCAGCATCACTCAACAAGGCTGCCTCCTGTGGAGATAACTGGTAGGGACTTGCTTTAGGAAGAAACAGATTTTTTTTAACATTTTTTTTATTAACCCTTCGTCTTGTTGTCTCATTTTAGCATAAAAATCCACGAGTTGTCAGAGATCAAAGATATCAGCAATGTTATTCGACTGGATGATGAAACTAAAGGTATAAAAAAAACAGAAGTAAAGAGTTTTTGCATTGTTTACACTGGAATAATTCCATCCTTTGCCGACTCAGGTCTAGACCAACTAAGTTGGACAGATGATGGACAGTTGTTGGCCGTGTCCACCCAGAAAGGGTCCCTTCATGTCTTCTTAACCAAACTTCCCATTCTTGGGGACAGCTTTGGGACTCGACTGGCATATCTCACCTCTCTGCTCGAGGTCACTGTCTCCAACCAGGTGGAAGGGGTATGTAAATATACAGTAATATAAATAAACCCAATATGTTGATGTGTATATTTAAAAATATAATGAATCATTTTCTGATTCCCCGTCCACACAGGAATCCCCCGTTGTTATAGAAGTGGACGTTGAACCTTCTTTCATAGCCGTAGGACCGTGTCATGTGGCTGTGGGGATGAACAACAGAGCCTGGTTCTATGCTTTGGTAGAACATGAACCTGGTTTGTGTCATATATGAACAGAAGAATTCACTTTTATCACACACCAGGTTCTTTTAAACATTCATATTTTCCTCTATCAATCAGGTTTTAAGAGGCTCAAAGACTTTGAATATTTAGGAACAGTTTCCCGCATGTGCCTCAACTCAGACTATGCAGCAGCGCTGTTTGAGGGAAAAGTGCAGCTGCACATGGTGAGTTGTTTTTAATTCAGTCTTTAAACATTGACATTAAAATAAAGTATAATTCAATTCTCTTTCTTTCTTTGTCTCTTGTAGATTGAGGGCAAAAACCACGAGGAGAAAAAACAGATGAAGTTGTTTCCTGATGATGAGAGAAAAGGACGGATCCTCTGTCATGCCCTCACTGCTGACTTCCTCTACTACGGCACAGATGTGAGACTGTAGATTGTCATCTTGGATAGTCCACTCTAACCCCTTATTGTCACTGTAGGCCTTAGTTTTCTTCCTCTCCATCTCCTGGCGTAATATAAAGATCTGTTTCACCTCTTGTAAATTCAAAGTTGTCTTGTCTTCTCCTCTGAGTTTGTATTTCATCCTCTGTATATGGCTGTGGTCTGTGTAAAATGTCAGTATTTCTTCTTCCAGTCAGGTAGTGTGGAATGTGTCTTGGTGGAGGAATGGGAGACTGTGAGCAGCTACAGCCACTCAGTTGGTGTGAGCAGAGTTTTTCCTGACCTGAACGGTACATGGCTGGTCTTCATCGATGACAAGAACAGTGGCTTTTTGCTCTGCCCTGCAAATGTAAGTGCATATAATTTACACCCTTAATGCCTAACAATACATGCAGCATAAGGAAAATAAGTTTGTCTTAATAGAACATATATGTATAGCCTATATATGGATTTAAATACCGTATATAGATTTTTTTCTCTGTAAGCTACAGTCATGCATCATAATGAAGTGCTAAAAATTATACATAAAACATGAAAAAAAAATACTTTTGTCTCATTCAGATTAAATATTATAAATGTTTTGTTTTAACAATACAATTGGTCAGCACATTAGAGCAGTGGTCCCCAACCACTGGGCCGGTGACCGGTACCAGTCTGTGGTCCACAGAGAAATAATGTTTCCTTTTGGCTCCATCTGTCTGTTACTTCCACTTGATCCATACCCATATCAACAAAAGAACTGACCAATAGAATGGCTAGGATTCCATCATCAATAATGCAACTATATTTTATAAGAGGTATTTTCTCAGTAAACTCAAAATGACGCAGAGTCATTGATACAAGATTCTAACTTTTCTGGTGTCTGGTAGGAAAAACTTATAGGCTGTGTGCTATTCAAAAATCCTTGTTGTGCCCATTAACAGTTAATCTGGGTAGGAAGATTTTATAGGTAGGAAAATATTTTAGAAATGTAATTTTATTAAGGGGTATTTATCTGCCACATCTCAAAGACCAGTCTGTGAAAATAGTATGTGACATTTAACTGGTCTGTGGTGCAAAAAAAAGAACACTGCACCGTTTATCCCAGAAAAACATCTGGACAAACAGCATGATGATATATTTTCCTTTGTGTTAAAAACACATGTATCTCTGAAAAAACATTTAAATCTATCAACTCTGGGTGTTTCCGTCCAATCCAGGCGAAGGACTCCTGCTTTGAGCTCCCTAACTTCTCCCCCACCATCACTGGAGTTCTGTGGGACAACTGGCCCACTGACAGAGGAGTGTTTGTAGCTTATGACAATGACAAGATCTACACTTACGCCCTGCATAAAACCACTATAAGTGGTAAGAAATCCCACAGCACAATGACTGAAGTTTGTGTTGTTTGTCAACTAGATATGTGAAAAAAAGAAAGTTTTATATGTACACTAGCAACTAGTACTGTATATAGTTCTGTATGTGACAAGCAGCTGCTGCACTGATAACTGTTTGACTCTGTCGCAGGCCCTCGGGTAGTGTTGGTTGGCAGCACTACACTTCTGTTTTCCCAGAAGCCCTTGCTCTTGTACAATGGTGAACTGACTTGTCAGACAGCAAATGGCAAGATCAGCGAGGTGGCTTTAAGTACACACTCTTTCCTGAAGCGCTCCAACGCTTCATCCACAGACTCACAGCCAGCGCTGCGTGTGCAGCTCAACCAGGCTCTGATGCTGAAGAGGTGAGTTCAGTCATGGTCTGTTTGATTAGATCATGTTCTTTAAAACCACATCTAAGTACTGAAGGGAACTGAACTTATCACACTTGGATGAAGTGGTAGAAGCCTGTTGACAAAAAGAGAGACAGAAGTGTCCACGAGAAAGAGACGGTTTTATTTTAGTTTGATAAAATTGATTATCGCTGTGGTAATGGACAAATTGGACCAACAATGGTATACAAATATACAGTATATTAAAGGTTTTGCAGGGTTAATATCTAAATGTGGCAGTTGGTGGCCCAGTGGTTAAGGAAGCAGACTTGGGTCTGCAAGGTCCCCAGTTCGAATCCCCCAGTTCGGTTGCCCTGACCATGGTCTCGTCCCCACACTGCTCCCCTGCGCCCCATGCACCCTACGGTGATGGGTTAAAGATGGGCTGTAAGATTGTTAAAGTCTCTGTTCCCCTGCAGGTTTCTTGAAGCCCTGGACCTGTGTAAATCTTCAGGAAGTGATGAAGACTGGACACAGTTGGGTGAAGCCTGCCTCGTCCATATGGAGGTTGAACTGGCCATTCAGGTCTATCGCATCAGTGGTAACGTGGGTATGGTGCTGTCCCTGCAGAGCATCCAGGTACAACATACAGTGTTCAGACGTAAAACCTTTTTTATAAAACCTTATATAGCTTTACCTATTTCTTTAAATAACAACATGTATATTTTGTTGTCTTTATCTGTCCAGGGCACAGAAGACAAAAACCTACTGGCAGGCCACTTGGCCATGTTTTTATGTGACTACAACCTTGCAGAGAATCTCTATTTGTCTTCCAGCTGTCCATCTGCTGCACTGGAGGTGTGCAGTTTGATACAAGGACAAACCTGTTGTCTTCCATCCATCCTGACCAACTTGTGTGTCTTTTAGATGAGGAGAGACCTGTTGCACTGGGACAGTGCTCTGACTTTGGCCGAGAGACTGGCAGAAGATCAGATCCCTTTCATTTCTAAAGAATATGCCGTTCACCTGGAGTTTATGTAAGTGACTTACATTGGGCACATAAAGGTAAAAAAAAAATAATCAAGTAAAATTTAAACCTGTCTCTGTTGTTGCAGTGGAGACTACGTCAATGCACTGGCACACTATGAAAAGGGCATGACACACAATAATAAAGTAAGTGAACGCAAATTAAAATATTTCAAAATAACCTTTTTGTTTGTTGTTGATGTTCGTCATATTTTTTTAATACCATAAATCTGTGTTTTGATGATTATAATCGTCAGTAATTATGCATTTTCAATTATCAGAATTAGAAAAATAAGAGTTTCTAAATATAAATTACACTCATTAAACCTACTCAGTGCAAGTCAATGTTTAGTTAAATCATTGCGAATAGATTCACATAAATTGAAGAAAGATGGAAAAAAAAGAAAGAAAAAAAAAAAGAAATTCTGATATTGTATTTAAAAACAAATTAAAAATTTTTAAAATTTTGCAGTGGGCAGCGTAATAGTTGTTAGAAAGCATTAATGGAGATACAATGAAAGTACTTTTTTTTACAGTTTCAAGTAGACTCCTAAGCTAAAGTATTTGTGACAATAATGAAAGTTTTTCATTGCTACTTAATCTAGTGAGTGGAATTCATGATTATCAATTTTGAAGCAATGTTCCATTTATTATTATTTTTTTGAAATTCAAAGTTGTGGCTGATACGTAAAGATAGTTATAGTGAAATATTTAGGAGTGAGTTTCCCAACTCTTCAGTTCCAGGAGCATGATGAAGCATGTCAGGGAGGTGTAGCCAGGATGTCCATCAGGATGGGAGACATCAGGAGAGGAGCCACACAAGCCATTCAGCATCCAAGCAGAATCCTCAAGAAGGAATGTGGAGCCATTCTGGAGAGTATGAAGGTACAGAGATACTGTCATCTGCTTTTTCAGAAGAACTACCGTATCTTTATGTTTTCAAATATCTGCGTTCCTGTATTTTCATTTCTTACAGCAATTTTCTGAAGCTGCTCAGCTCTTTGAGAAAGGCCAATATTATGACAAAGCTGCTTCAGTCTACATTCGATGCAAGAACTGGTGAGAGAAATACAGAGGCATAAACGCAAGTAAATATAGTGTTAAAGTTCTTTTTTTTCTGATTAATGATCCCGTCTTCAGGGCAAAGGTTGGAGAACTGCTGCCCCAAGTTTCCTCAGCCAAGATTCACCTGCAGTACGCAAAGGCCAAAGAAGCAGATGGAAAGTGAGTGTGTCAGCAGTTTAAAACCTGTTTGGATACTGAAGGAAATAAGGAATGATTTGAGGGCTGTTCTTCAGGTACAAAGATGCAGCCCAGGCCTTTGAGAGCGCCAAAGACTGGGAGAACATGATCCGAGTCCTGCTGGACCACCTGAACAACCCAGAGGAGGCCGTACGCATCGTGAGGGAAACGCAGAGCATCGATGGAGCCAAGATGGTCGCAAGGTAGGAGGACAAGAAGAACATGAGTACAAATAGACTACAATATCTGCATTGTGTATATCATATCTCAGAATGTTTCGTTTTGTTTTATTTCCATTTTTGTAGTGTTTCCTGTAAGTTAAATGTAAAGGTAAAGCATTTCTTTAGGACCTTTTTATATTTTGATCTGATTATCTCTAGGTTTTTCCTGAGGCTCAGTGATTACGCCACAGCCATCAGCTTCCTGGTTATGTCGCAGTGCAACGATGAGGCGTTTCAGCTGGCACAGCAGCACGGACAGATGGAGGTCTACGCAGACATCATCGGTCAGTTTTTACCTTTATACATGTATAAATGAATACATAAATTTATTTATACATGTATATAATGTAATACATAAATTATAAATTAACTTTTTAAAGAAATGTGTCCCATAATCACAGTAAAATATTACACTAAACTCCAGATGAAAATTAGTTTCTCAGAAATTAAGTCATTTCCTTTAAAATAAGAAGCTATGTTATTATACTTATTACTTTTTATACTTCTTGCAACATGAACTCAGTAAGATATTACACGAAAAAGCTACTTTAAAAAAAATCAATAACTAAAATTTCTTAAAAATAAATAAAAACACACTGGTTTGCTATTAAATACATTGTAAGATACAAAACTGTACAAAACATTTTCTGAGAAGTCTTCAAATATTTTCCCAGGCTCTGAAGCCACTCAGGAGGACTACCAGAGTATTGCTCTCTACTTTGAGGGTGAGAAGAAACATCTACAGGCTGGGAAGTTCTTCCAGAAGTGTGGGCAGTACAGCAGAGTAAGATGACAGATGCTTTTATCCAAAAAAAAACTTCCATTTGTGCAGATCGATGTTTTCAATCACTGTGTGTGTAAATCACTGACAGGCTCTGAAACACTTCCTGAAGTGTCCCAACACTGATGACAACCTGGCAGTGGAGATGGCCATAGAGACGGTGAGAGCTCTGTACTGTTGACACAATATAGATTCAATGTCAGTGTTTATTTATAACATGAGTCTGTGTGTGTTTTCAGGTGGGCCAGGCCAAAGACAGCTCTCTGACCAATCAGCTGATAGATTATTTAATGGGAGAGAGTGATGGAATGCCCAAGGTAGAAAAGAAAAATCACTTTTAACAACAATTAAGACTGAAACTAAGACTGAAAACATGGCAAGATAACAATTTGACTTTGACTTCTTTGGACAGGATGCCAAATACCTCTTCCGTCTCTACATGGCTCTGCAGCAGTACAGGGAGGCCGCCCGCACCGCCATCATCATCGCCAGGGAGGAGCAGTGTGCTGGTACGAACACGTACATATAAACGATGATAAACTAAATACATTAATACAGAACACAACTCATACTATCGCTCCAGGAAACTACCGCAACGCCCATGACGTGCTGTTCAGCATGTACACAGAGCTGCAGGCTCAGAAGATAAAGATCCCTGCAGAAATGGTCACCAACCTGATGATCCTACACTCCTACCTGCTGGTCAAGGTCAGAGGTCCAATAGTCAAGGAAAGGTCACATAGTGTGTGTGTGTTATGTCAAAGAAACATACTGTAGTAAAAGAATGCTACTGAAATTAGGGGCAGTGGTGGCTTAGTGGTTGAGGAAGCAGACTTGGATGAGGAGGGCTTCAGGTTTGATTCCACCAACTGCCAAATTACCACTGAGGTCCACTGAGCATGGCACCGTCCCCACTCACTGCTCCCCTGGTGCTCATAGCCGCCCACTGTTTATTTTGGTGATGGGTTAAATACAGAGGTTGAATTTCGTTGTGTGCAGTGGAGTGAATCACAGTGTCACAATCACAAGGAGTTAGATTTAAAAAAAAAATAGATATTAGTGAAAGAAGTTTAGACAATAAACACGCTGCATCCACAGTACACAAAATCGAATGTTCTGTTCTAATCCCACAGACTGAGATTAGAACAGAAATTATATACCACACAGATGGCGTTATTGTTATGAAGTCCGAGACTTAGGTAAGAACTATAAGCCACACAGAGGTTCCCACCACTGCGACAAGTACAAAAAGAAGATTTTCTCAAAATGGTTCCAGAAAACAGAGAATTTGTATGGATACTTCTGTCAAAATGATATATGTCTGCCTTTAAGATAAGGTTATTTTGTAATTGATGCAGGGTATTTATTTAAAGTTTCTCAAAATAAGTGAAAGACCAAGTATTTTGTGTGTGGTCATCTTTAAATGAGCTTCCTATATTCCTGTTGCTGACTGACCCTGGCCAACAACCCTGATCATTATTTTTATGACCGTAGATCCATGTTAAAAGGGGAGACCACCTGAAGGGGGCGCGCATGCTCATTCGCGTTAGCAACAACATCAGCAAGTTTCCAGCACGTGAGTTAAAACCAACTCAGATTCACACACTTGATTTTGGTTGAAAAGACATAAAGATGACTTTAGCTGAGGGTTAATAGTTATGTTGTGATTACACTGATCATTGATGTACTAAAATTGACTTATTACACACCTGATTTTTCTCAGGATTATTTTTCTAATCTTGGGTTTTTACAGGAAGTGAGTGATCCTAGTTGTACTGGATCATTCAACATCATGACCAGTTAATAATTGTTTTTAAAAACATCCTGTTGTGGTGTCTCTGCAGACGTTGTTCCCATTCTGACGTCTGCTGTGATTGAGTGTCACAGAGCTGGACTGAAGAATTCTGCCTTCAGCTTTGCAGCAATGCTGATGAGACCAGAGTACCGTAACGAGATTGACCCAAAGTACAGGAAAAAGATTGAGGCTATGGTTCGGTGAGAGACAAGTGTCCACAACCTGACCACTGTTTACTTTTGTCTTAACTTTTAAATGTTTTTCCTTTCAAATGCTGATGAAACGTCCTCTGGACGTCTGTCGTTCCACAGACGTCCAGACACTTCAGAACTGGAGGAGGAAACGACTCCATGTCCTTTCTGTGGCTGCCAGCTACCGCAGAACGAACTGTTGTGTAGTTCCTGTAAAAATAACTTGCCTTACTGTATTGCAACGGTATGACATTCAACACAGCTCTATCAATGAAATATGAATAAAAAAAAAAAATCACTGTAACTTGTTTTTTTTGTTCCCTTGTCATCTCTCAGGGTCGTCACATGCTGAAGGAAGACTGGTCTGTTTGTCCTCACTGTGAATTTCCTGCTCTCTACTCACAGTTAATATTGTGAGTAACACGTTTAATCAAATACAAGCTGTGTCATCAGTGGAAATAGTATTGTTTCAAATGTCAAAGATTCAGGCATTTGAAAGATGTGATTAGAAACTCTGTCTGTCTAAACTCTTTGACAGTGACTTTACCCTAAAGTCTGAATATCTTTTATTTCAGGCTGTTGGAGACGGAAACTGTGTGTCCTATGTGCTCCGAGAGTCTAAATATCAAACAGGTGAAGAAGATCTCAGATTGTTCTCCATATCTGATGACTGATCAAAATTAAACCATTAAGACAAAGTCAACTTCTTCACCACTCAAAACTGGTAAATAATGATTGGTACAAATGCATCATAAACTCACACAATATAAAAAAACAGTACACGTCGTATTCAGTTGTAAAGGTTGTGGTCTAATTCGTTATTTGTATTAAAGTGTTCAAATTTGTATAATAGTGTGAATGAATGATTGTGACGTTTTGTGTTATTTCAGTTGTGTGTAATAAAGTTGGACCAAAAAGATCAGTTTTCACCAGTACTATATTATTCAGAGGGGTAAAAAAAAGTTTAATATCTTTTTTTTATATTCTCTTAACAAATAAAAAACTCATGGGAAGAAAACCTTTTGAAAAACTTTGAATTTATCTAAAAAAACATAATGATGAAAGTTTGACAATTGTTAAAACAATTTGAAAAAAATGTTTACATTTCTTTTTTCAAAAATGACTAAAAGTGCACCCATTAATGTTAAAACACTTTACTATTTCCATTTTTATTGTTTAAATTAAGAAAAAACATGCATTTAGTTTAATTTTTCTGATTAGAATCTTCAAAAAAAAGTATTTCAAAAATGACTAAAAACGCAGCCATTTCTCTTAAAACACTTTGCTATGTCCATTTTTGTGGTTAAAATTGAGAAAAAACATACTTTTTGGGTACGCCAACGTTGAATTGCATTGATATAAAGTACTCATAAAATCTGAATAGAATCTTCAAAAAAAAAAGTTTTTCAAAAATAACTAAAAAAGCACCCATTTGTCTTAAAACACTTTGCTATGTCCATTTTTTTGGTTAAAATTGAGAAACAACATACTTTTTGGGTACGCCAACTTTGAATTGCATGGATATACAGTACTGATAAAATCTGAATAGAATCTTCGAAAAAAAAAGTTTTTCAAAAATGACTAAAAATGCACCCATTTGTCTTAAAACACTTTGCTATGTCCATTTTTGTGGTTAAGATTGAGAAAAAACATACTTTTTGGGTATGCGAACTTTGAATTGCATTGATATAAAGTACTGATAAAATCTGATTGGAAT
>JAFBJS010002639.1:297513-341937 GCA_016785265.1 Paraplagusia blochii | reverse complement strand
ATGTTGAAGCCTTACCCTTGCCTTTATGCTGGATCCTAACCTAACCCTAGCCCTAACCTACAGATAATGTCTGCCTTTGGTGTTGGCATTGTCTTTGATGTTGGCTCTGCCCTTGATGTTTAATCTTAACCTAAACCTAACTCCAACCATTGAAGTTGAAAAATAGAAACCATTTTAAAACATCTTAAATTCTTTTTAAAATTTTTTTAAAAACAAGAGAATTACAAAATTTCATTTTTAACTAATATAAAATTAATTCTCATAAAAAAAACTTAACCCCTGATTTTTAAGATGATAAACTTTGATGAAGTTGACTCTGCCTTTGAAGTTGGCATTGCCTTTGATGTTGAAGCCTTATCCTTGCCTTTATGCTGGATCCTAACCTAACCCTAGCCCTAACCTACAGATAATGTCTGCCTTTGATGTTGGCATTGCCTTTGATGTTGAAGCCTACCCTAAACCCTAAAATTTAGACAAGGTCAACAAAAAACTTAACCCCTGATTTTTAAGATGGTAAACTTTGATGAAGTTGACTCTGCTTTTGAAGTAGACTATGCCTTTGATATTGGCATTGCCTTTGATGTTGAATCCTAACCCTAACCTACAGATAATATCTGCCTTTAAAGTTGACTCTGCCTTTGAAGTTGACTCTGCCTTTGATGTTAGCATTGCCTTTGATGTTGAAGCCTTATCCTTGCCTTTATGCTGGATCCTAACCTAATCCTAGCCCTAACCTACAGATAATGTCTGCCTTTGATGTTGGCATTGCCGTTGATGTTGAAGCCTACCCTAACCCTAAAATTTAGACAAGGTCTGCCTTTGATGTTGAGCCCCATCCTAAACCTAACCTTAAGTTTGCCTTTGATGTTGGTTATGCATTTGATGTTGGCTCTGCCCTTGATGTTTGATCTTAACCTAAACCTAACCCTAACCCTTGCCTTTTAAGTTGAAAAATAGAAACCATTTTAAAACATATCTTTAATTCTTTTTTTAAATTTTTTTTAAATGTTTTAACAAGAGAATCATAAAATTTCATTTTTAACTAATATAAAATTAATACTCATCAAAAAACTTAACCCCTGATTTTTAAGATGGTAAACTTTGATGAAGTTGGCATTGCCTTTGATGTTGAAGCCTAACCAAGCCCTAGCCCTAACCTTAACCTACAGATAATATCTGCCTTTAAAGTTGACTCTGCCTTTGAAGTTGACTCTGCCTTTGATGTTAGCATTGCCTTTGATGTTGAAGCCTTATCCTTGCCTTTATGCTGGATCCTAACCTAACCCTAGCCCTAACCTACAGATAATGTCAGCCTTTGATGTTGGCATTGCCTTTGATGTTGAAGCCTACCCTAACCCTAAAATTTAGACAAGGTCTGCCTTTGATGTTGAACCCTATCCTAAACCTAACCTTAAGTTTGCCTTTGATGTTGGTTATGCCTTTGATGTTGGCTCTGCCCTTGATGTTTAATCTTAACCTAAACCTAACCCTAACCTTTGCTTTGAAGTTGAAAAATAGAAACCATTTTAAAACATATCTTTCCTAAATTCTTTTAAAATTTTTTTTTTTTTCATCAAGAGAATCACAAAATTTCATTTTTAACTAATATAAAATTAATTCTCATCAAAAAATAACTTTTCATTCGAAAAACATTATGAAATATCTCTTCAATAGTCGTTTTTAAAGAAATTTCACCAACTAAATCATAAAAAGATTTTATGGAATTTTTTTTTTAAATGGTAAAATTGGATGAGAAATCACAAATTACAAAGTTTTGTCTTTTTCCATGAATTTTCATTTAAATCCATTAAAATTAATCGAAAATACTTTTTTAATATAGTTAATTTTAACCCTAAGATAATGGGCTCTACAATAATTAAGATAACATTAACATATAACATTAGGATAATGTCTGCCTTTGATGTTGAAGCCTAACCTACCCCAACCATAACCCAACCCTAGCCCTATCCCTAAAATAATATCTACCTTTGAAGTTGACACTGCCTTTGAAGTGGACCCTGACTTTGATGTTGGCATTGCCTTTGATGTTGGACCCTAACCTAACCCTAGCCCTAACCCTAACTGAACACTAACTTACAGATAATGTCTGCCTTTGATGTTGGCATTGCCTTTGATGTTGAAGCCTAACCTACCCCTAACCATATCCTAAGATAATATCTGCCAAAGGTAATGCAACATCAAAGGTAGCGTCAACTTCACAGGCAGATATTATCTTAGGATTGGTTTAGGTTAGGGTTCAACATCAAAGGCAATGTCAACATCAAAGACAAGGTCAACATCAAAGGCAGACATTATCTGTAGGCTAGGGTTCGGTTAGGGGTTAAGTTAAAAATTAGAGATTAGATTTACCACATGAAAGGCAATGCCAACATCAGTTAGGGCTTGGATTAGGTTAGTGTTCAACATCAAAGGCAAGAATAAGGGTTCAACATCAAAGGCAATACAACATCAAAGGCAGTACAACATCAAAGGCATAGTCTACTTCAAATGGACACATTAACTTAAGGTTAGGGTAGGATTCAACATCAAAGGCAGAGATTATCTGTAGGTTAGGGTTCAGCTAGGGTTACGTTATCGTTAAGAGGTTAGGTTAGATTTCAACATCATAGACAATGCGAGCATCATAGGCAATGCGAACATCAAAGGCAGAGGGCTAGGGCTAGGTTAGGGTTGCCAAGATTAATAGCACAGTTAACATCAAAGGCACAGTCAACATCAAATGCAGTCCTTGTCTAAAGTTTAGGGTTAGGGTAGAGTTCAACATCAAAGGCATTGCCAACATCAAAACCACAGCCAACTTCAAAGGCAGACATTATATGTAGTTTAGGGTTAGGGTAGGGTTCAACATCAAAGGCAAGGGTTAGCGTTCAACATCAAAAGCATTGCTTACATCAAAGGCATTGTTAACATTAAAGGCAGAGCCAACATCAAAGGCAGAGCCATCATTAAAGGTAGCCATTAACTGTAGGTTAGGGTTCAGTTAGGGTTAGAGCTAGGGTTAGGTTATGGTTAGGGGCTAGGTTAGATTTCAACATCAAAGGCATTGCCAACATCAAAACCACAGCCAACTTCAAAGGCAGACATTATATGTAGTTTAGGATTCAGTTAGGGTTAGGGTAGGGTTCAACATAAAAGGCAAGGGTTAGGGTTCAACATCAAAAACATTGCTTCAAAGGCATTGTTAACATCAAAAGCAGAGCCAACATCAAAGGCAGAGCCAACATTAAAGGTAGACATTATCTTAGGGTTAGGGCTAATTTTGTGATTTTGGTAGGTTTCATTTCAAATATGACCTTTGCAAGCCTGGATTTCTGAAGAACGATTTTATTGGTGAAAATGTTTTAAAAATTATTTTTGGAAAGATATTTTTCAAAATTTTTCTTTTTTGTAAGTTTCAGGTAAAAAATGAGCAATTAAAAATATATTTTAAATGACTTTTTTGGTGAATATTCATGAAAATTAATGAAAGAAAAAATCAAATTGTTTTATTTTTGGTAGGTTTCTTATCAAATTTGACAATTTTAAGGACTATTTTCTTTAGAATCTTTTCATGACTTTTTTGGCCAAAATGTTTTGAAAAAGATTTTTTGAAAGATATATTTCAAAATCTTCTCTTTTTTGGAAGTTAAAAAAGAACAAAAAAAACATTATTTTAAAAGTTTTTTGATGAATTTCAATGAAAATTCATGAAAGAAAAATACTAAATTTTGTAATTTTGGTAGATTTTTCATCAAATTTTACTATTTTAAAAATTATTTTCCATAGAATCTTTTTATGATTTTGTTGGTGAAAAAATTACTTTTGAAGAGACATTTCAAAATATTTTCAATTGAAAAATTAATTTTATTTGATGAAAATTAATTTTATATTGATTTTAAAATGTTTTTCCAGAGACTCTTTTCATGATTTTGTTGGTGAAAAATTTTTAAAGAAGATTTTTGGAAAGATATATTTCAAAATGTTTTCTATTTTGTAAGTTTCAGGTCAAAAAAGAACAATTAAAAACATGTTTTTTGGGAGTTATTTGTGAATTTCAATAAAAATTCATGGAAGAAAATGCCAAAATGTTGCATTTTTGGTAGGTTTCTTGTCAAATATTTTGCATTTTAATAATTTTATGATTTCGTTGGTGGAAATGTTTACAGAAGATTTTTTGAAAGGCACATTGAAAAATGTTTTCATTTTCAGGTCAAAAAAGGAGCAATTAAAATGTTCCTTGACAAATTTCAATGGAAGAAATTGTCAAACTTTTGTATTTTGGTAGATTTCTCAAAGTTTTTACCATTTTAACATCTTGTTTATATATAACCCTTTTAAGATTTTGTTGATGAAAATGTTTTAAGATAATTTTTGGAGAGACATATTTTGAAATATTTTGTTTTCAATGGAAATGAATGCACGAAAAAGTCGAAATTTTGTATTTGCTAGGTCTCTCATCAAATTTGGCCGTTTTAGTAATTATTTTCTAGACATAATTCAAAATGTTTTCTTTTTTGGAAGTGTCATGTAAGTAAATGTCAAAATGTTGTATTTTTGGTAAAAACTTTTATCAAATTTGACCATTTTAAGAATTATATTCTATTAAATAATTTTATGATTTTGTTGGTGAAAAATGTTTAAAGAGGATTTTTGGAAAGACAAATTTCAAAATATATTTTTTTGCAAGTTTCAGGTGAAAAAGGAACATCATAAAATGATTTTGGGGGAATTTTGCTAAAAATTCATATCTTAAAATGTTTTATTTTTGCATCACCTTTTCAAAATGTTGTCATGTTGGTTAAACTTTTTTTCCCGTGTTTTATCTAAAATATCTATTTGTATCTAAATGTTATCTTTATATAGATAACTTGTTAAAATAAAGTTTCCTTTAGAATTTAAAAACTCACATGACTTGCGATTGACCCGGGATCGTCTCCTTTCTCGAGGCTGTGTCCGTTGGCTGGGTCCTTGTGTAGCCGACCTCACGATCCTCTCCATGATCTCATCAGCTGTGTCTTCTGTACAGTTCACTGGGTCATCACTAGCTGAGCACCACGGAGGAACACGTCCTAAAATATCACAGTAGAAAAGACCAGAAAATAACAGTAAACCAGTGAATAAGTATAAGTATCTCATGAAGCTAAGGAAGACTACGTTTCCGACACTGACCTCTGGCACTGGTAGCTCTTGTGCGTGTTCGTTGGCCCGGCGCCGTGGACGTGCAGCCTCCTTCTCCTTGTAGGTTGCTCTTCAACACGGCCTTCATGTTTTCATGTTCGGCTGCATCTTCAGCATACTGGATACCCTGAGGCTGGCTCTCCTGTGCATCTGCTGTGGAGCTACCAAATTTTCCGCTCTGTAAGGCAAAGGAAGAGGAAGGGGAGGATGAGGGACAAGGATCACATTTAAAACTGCAATAAGTGTTTGTAATTTAATGGACACAAAAATTCAATGTTAATATAATTATTTAAAAATCTTTTATGCTTCTAGCCGTTGTGAGTCATAGAGTGAGGGGGATGCACTGTGGACACAACAGTCATTGACAGAGAAACAATCATCATGCTCATAACTACGGTCAGTCTTTTTGCATTGACCCTTAATCCCTGCTGGAGCTCTAACAGTTGACCCTCTCCAGAAAGCAAGAGAACTAACCGTTTATCCACCTAGTCAGCAGTTTCGTCAACATAAAAATATAAAAATCTACTTCTCTTATCAGTTTGACCTTTTTTCATGCGTTGCCACTGCAAATCAACGTTTTCCATCTGCACTTTTTCTCTGTATTTTCTACTCTGCGTCCTCCATGTCCTCCCTCAATGCATCCATTCATTTCCTCTTTGTCTCCTACCTCTAGGATCATTCTCTTACCAATGTATCCGCTGTCCCTCCTCTGAACATGTCCAAACCATCTCAATCTGTCTTCTCTAGCTTTTTCTCCAAACCTTGCTGTCCCTCTAATCACCTCATTCCTGATCATGTCCATCCTTGTCTCTCCTAAAGAGAACCTCAGCATCTTTAACTCCTCCATGTCCAGCTCTGCCTCATGTCTTCTGTCTATTTCTAGTGTCTCTAATCCATCCATCATGGTTGGTCTCACCACCCTCTTGTAACTTTTCCCTTCACCTTAGCTGACTCTCTTCTCTCCTGACCATCACTTTACTCCAGCTGCCTGTGCTCTATTCTTCTCCTCTCTTCCACAGTCTCCACATGTCCAACCTCACCTCATCAGTTTGTCTTCAGATTTTTGGTTTTGGTTCAACTAAAATTTTTACTCTCAACATGTTATACATAAATATAAAGTATCTGTTGTTGTGAATGGAGACTTTATGGAACTTGAGAGAGCTGTAAACGGTTAGAGAGAGAGAAATGATTTTCCCTCCATTCTCTTCATGCCAGTTTCCAGGAACAGTGTAGACCTGCCCACTCCCAGAATCCCTCTGGGCTCCATTGTTTTCTACTGAGACACAGCAACATTCACTCATCACCTGAACTGACATCATGCAGCCGTTTGTTTGTCTTTGTCTGTCATCACCCTGGAGCTCATTGGTTCGTCAGGGACCTCACACACACACACACACTCACACTCGCACAGAATCACCTTCTTACCAACACACCTCCTTTGTTAAGACTTGTGAAAACAGCAGTTATTGTTTCACACCCGTCTGTTCAAATGTTAGACAAACACACAGAAGATCGCATGCACCTGATGGTTCACCACACCCTACCTCACTATCATCGTCATCCTCACTCTACAGAGATGAAGACAAAGAAGAATTGACAGTGACGTGTGTTGATCGTCTGACACACACTTGGACAGTTTCATCTTTGATCCAAAGTTTCAGCAACATCAACAAATACAGTTTTTAATGGTGAATATTTCTTAGGGCATCACAACAACCTGAACTGAACTATTTGCCACAGTTTTAATTGTTTTCCAAAAGATGAATCAGGTTTAATACATCAACACATTGTTTCCAAAAGACTGGGTCGTGGACCTGAGGTGGGTCATAAGATTTATTTTGGGGTGTCATCTCGCATCATGTTTCCAAGGAGTACACCATCAGTGTAATTGCTAATCATTTGGTCAATGATGAAATATCATCATTTATGTTCAATAATGGCCAATAACTTACGGTATAAGTAATGTCTGTTGACTTTGGCCGCAAAAGTAAAAAAAAGGTTTGGGGAAAAAACACTCTAATCGGAGCAAATATGGCTCAGAACACTGTGTATGAAGCACATTTCCGCACATGGTCAATGCTAATCCTGCAAAAATAATGTTGAAATGTATGTTTTTTTTGATTGGTCATGTTGTCTCACCAGGTCCACAACCCAGAGCTTTAGAAACCCATTGGAAAATACCTTACTGTACCTTGAAAAATTTTCATTTGGGTGTTCCTTGGGTCTAATTAGTAGTATTCAGTACTCATTTACTTTATTGCACTATATTGTAATGAAAGGGAAATAGATTCCCTGTGATGCTTGTAGTTGGTAAAAAATGTTGCACCACAAAATACAGCTGTATAGTGTATAGTGTATATAGGAGCACTTATTATTTTTGATTGACTGACTCGTTGCATTGGATTGACACAGTGGTGGCAGTGACTCAGTGACAGTACCTGGCACCATCTAGGGGTTGAAAGGGAATGTTGCATGAAAACATGTTGGTTTAAACATCAACACCCAAATAATATTAAAATGAGATTTTTCTCAGTGGTTCAAGACCATGTTTTCGTGAAACCTCGTCATCTGAACTGAACCCTGTTGAAACGTAAGGCGAGCAGAAACATAAAGACGCAGCAGATGTAGATCGTGGAGAACCACGGAATGTGTTTAAGGTGTGGGCCGTGTTATTCCTCCTTCAGGGACATCCAAAGGTTTGAATTTTCACACAGTGATTGAATTAGAGTCCCTTTGAAGAGCGAGGGGCCCCTGCCGGCGCTCGCTGCCGGGTCCGCTCTGGACCAGCGACTCCTCGGGGTGTGAGGGATTTTAATCACGCAGCGAGGTATTTGCTCAGGGCCCTGCTCTTAAAGACCGGCTTCAGCTCCAACATGGGATCCACTCTAAACAATCCAGGGACTGTTGTTGCAGTAACCCATACATGTGAGGGTCTGAGCTGATGTCACTACAGATGTGTCCTTCATGAAAGGAGCTTCAACCACATCTGAAGAACATCCATTGTTAGGACTCTGCTCATATCGTTTCATACAATTGTAAAAACACTAACTCAATAAGAAGCGTGTGAGAGGGAATAGAACATGTGATGCACTGGTGGTGAAGACCACTTACATCTGTGATCATTTTCCCCCTGGTCTTGTTCCTCTCCCTGTGGTTGGCCCTCTTCTGCTTCTGCTGTAGGACGCGCTCTCTGGTGGTGCGGTACTCCAGAGCGAACTCGCTGAGGATTTTGCTGAAGCGATGGATGCTGACGTCTCGCACGGTGCAGACGGGATGACCCAGGAAGAGCAAGAAGGCGTGGAACCTGTCAATGTTTAGGACATCACGTCACTTTTCTTCATCTTCATCTGACCAATAATTCTGAAGGTTCTCAAGCAGAACTGAACAGTTGAGACAAACAAGCATTCACACAGTGGAGATCATGTGTGTCAGACTCAAGGCCCAGGGGCCAAATGTGGCCAGTGTGGTCAGTCACATGGGCCACATTTGGTGGACGTCATTCTGTATGACACCCAGGAACTTTAAAGGATTTTTTCATATCTATGCAGTAGATCTTCTTAATTACACTTTTTTTTTTTTTTTATTTAATTACACATTAATTAACAATAATTGTCACTTGAACCGATGATAATAAACTGCAGGAATGTGTAGGAGGGAAGTAAGAAAGTATGGAAGGTAGAAAGGAAGGAAGGAGGGAAGTAGAGAAGTAAGGAAATACAGAAGTAAGGAAGAAAGGAAGGAATCAAGAAAGGAAGTAGGGAAGGTAGAAAGGAAGGAAGGAGGGAAGTAGAGAAGTAAGGAAATAAGAAAGGAAGGAGGTATGGAAGGCAGAAAGGAAGGACGGAGGGAAGTAGAGAAGTACGGAAGGAAGTAAGGAAGTATGAAAGGTAGAAAGGAAGGAAGGAGGGAAGTAAGAAAGTATGGAAAGTAGAAAGGAAAGAGGGAAGTAGAAAAGTAAGGAAGGAATGAAGGAAGTAAGTATGGAAGGTAAAAAGGAAGGAAGGAAGGAAGAAGAGGAGTAAGGGATGAAGGGAGAAAGGGGGTAAGGAAATACAGAAGTAAGGAAGAAAGGAAGGAATCAAGAAAGGAAGTAGGGAAGGTAGAAAGGAAGGAATGAGGGAAGTAGAGGAGCAAGCAAGTAAGGAAGGAAGGAAGGTAATAAGGAAATACAGAAGTAAGGAAGAAAGGAAGTATAGAAGGTAGAAAGGAAGGAAGGAGGGAAGTAGAGAAGTAAGGAAGGAAGACAGGAAGGAAGGGATTAAAAATACAGACGTAAGGAAGAAAGGAAGGAATCAAGGAAGGAAGTATGGAAGGTAGAGAGGAAGTATGGAAGGAAGGAAATAGACAAGTAAGTAAGGAAGAAAGGTAATAAGGAATTACAGGAGTAAGGAAGAAAGGAAGGAATCAAGGAAGAAAGTATGGAAACTAGAAAGGAAGGATGGAGGGAAGTAGAGAAGTAAAGAAGGAAGGCAGGAAGGAAGGAAGGAATTAAGGAAATACAGACTTAAGGAAGAAAGGAAGGAATCAAGGAAGGAAGTATGGAAGGTAAAAAGGAAGGAAGGAGGGAAGTAGTGGAGTAAGTAAGTAAGTACGGAAGGAAGGTAATAAGGAAATACAGAAGTAAGGAAGAAAGGAAGGAATCAAGGAAGAAAGTATGGAAAGTAGAAAGGAAGGATGGAGGGAAGTAGAGGAGTAAGTAAGGAAGGCAGGAAGGAAGGAAGGTAATAAGGAAATACAGAAGTAAGGAAGAAAGGAAGGAAGGAAGTATGGAAGGTAGAAAGGAAGGAAGTATGGAAGTAGAGAAGTAAGGAAGGAAGGCAGGAAGGAAGGGATTAAGGAAATACAGAAGGAATGAAAAAAGAAAAGAAGGAAGAAATAAAGAAAGGAAGAACGTATGTAAAACAGGAAGAAAGGAAGTAAGGGAGGAAACAATATAATAAGTAAGGAAGTAATGAAGTAGGAGAAGAAGAAGGTAAGTACAGAAATAAGAAAGAGATGAAGGAAAAAGGAAGGCAGCAAGTAAGTACAGAAGGAAGGAAGGAAAAAAGAAAGGAAGGAAGTACAGAAGGAAGTAAGGGGGGGGGGCAGAAGGAAGTGAGGAAGGAAGGACGGATGGACAGATTGGTGGATACATAGGTCATGGACATGGATGTGACTCGCTGGTTAAAATGACATCACTGGTTCAGAGTGAACTCCTCATCTTGGACTTGAACCAGAAGATTGATGATCTGATCTTCTCTCCTGTGACTAAGACAAACTAAGAGAAGATCTCAGACCCAGGAGCCTGATGACCTGGGAGTGATCTTCTGGTGGAGGTACCTGTTGATGATTCGACGATGCACGATCTTCAGAATTATTATCCTCTCTGCACAGTCTTTCAGGAAGTCAGACATCTTCTGTTTCAACGCTGGTTTCATCTCGTGTTTTGCGATGACCTTGAGGTGGTCCCATGATGCTTTGCATCGTCGCTCCATCCCGGTCAGATTGTCATGGAGTTGGTCAAAGTCAACCTGAACAGATGTAGATATGTTTTTGTCCTTTTGTCCTCATCGGTCAGATTATCAGCCGTCCACACAGAGGTGGATTCATAGTGAAGACCTACCTTGGTCAGACGTGTGACGGCTCCTATCTCAGAGTAGAGGTCCGTGCTGTCGGGGAACTTCTCCACCACCATGGAGCAGGTGTGGTGGAGCAGAGACTGCTTGTGAACCGTGTCCTTCACCTCCGGGACTTTCTCCAGGTAACTCAGCTCAAAGCCTTTGGCCTAAACGTGGACACATTCACAGCAGAGTCAGAACAGGAACCAGAACCGACTCGTCTCACAATGAAAACCAGGGGCCTCAATTGCAGCATTTCCTTTCTGGCCGAGCCTGAGAAAGTCGTGGTCAGATCTGTTGATCTCGTGGTCAGACCCAGATTATAAGAATAATCTAATCTGCACTGGACGCAGCAGAACTAAAAAAGGAAAGAGCAGAAGGTTTCGTGGAAGATCACAATCCTGACTGGTCTGTTCTGGTGCCAGGTCCAAATGACTTACTGCAGAAATATAAGAGCAGACATTATTTCTGGGAACTACTTGTTTTTGATGTTGATGACTTATGTTTCCCCTTCGCATGTTAGCGCTGGTGTTCCAGATGTCCACTCACAGAAAGAGAGAGAAAGAGAGAGAGAGAGAGACGGAGAGACCTCCATCAGACTGTGACAGTGGGACACAACAACACGTCCTGTACGCACACAGATGGAGAGACACACAGACAGATAGATGGACATATGGACAGACAGAATGATAGATAGACAAGACAGACAGACACAGAGAGAGAGAAACAGACAGATTGACAGACAAATGGACAGACAGAGTCATAGATAGACAGAAGGTGGACAGAAAGATAGGTGGACAGATAGAACAATAGCTAGACATACAGACAGATGTACAGACGGAATGATAACTAGACATACCGACAGAGAGACAGACAGACAGGTAGATAGACAGACAGACAGATGTAAGGATACATAGACAGACAGACAGACAGACAGACAGACAGATAGATGGACAATGCAGATAGAGAGAGTGACAGACAGATAGATTGACAAACAAATACATAGACAGATAGACAGACAGACTGTTAGACAGAATTAAAGATAATAAAGATAAATAGACAAGAAAGACATCTTGACAGATGGACGGATGGACAGACAGAACAACAGCTAGACATACAGACGAAGAGACAAACAGATAGATAGACAGACAGACAGATAGATAGATAGATAGATGTGCAGACAGACACACACAGATACAGACAGGTAGATTAATAGACAAATGGACAGACAGAATCATAGATAGACAGACAGATGGACAGAATGATTGATAGACAGATGGACAGACAGAATCATAGCTAGACAGGCAGATAGATAGACGGACAGATGGGAGGATAGAAAGACAGACAGACGGACAGATAGAGAGACAGACAGATAGATACAGAGACAGAGCCAGGTTCTACAGCAGCAAACATTCCTTCACTGTAGAAGGACAGCGTCTGCTGCAAACGTCCACATTCCTCCACACACAGAGTTCACTGTTATCTTTGCCAAATAAATATGTTGGCAGGGAAGAAAGTAGTGAAGGAGGAGGAGGAGGAGGAAGAGTGTGGGAGGAATGGGAGGAAGTCCACTGAAGACGTGAAGGGCAGTAAAAAACCTCAGTCCAATCCATATATGTCTTGACTGTAACTTACGTTGGTGCAGTTGAGGAAGTTGCCGATGGCCAACAGTGTGGTCAAGATGTGGCGCAGCGTCTTGTTGTTCTCCAACTGGTCCATCCCTTCCTTCAGGTCCTGGAGAGGCTCTGCTACCTCCTGAGGACGAATGAAGACATTAAAAGAAATCAGCAGAAATCCACAGCTTGAATGTTTATTTTATTTTATTCCCTCACAGATGAATGAATGGAAGAACTTCTGTACCAAGACTACAGACTGTTCTGCAGGGAATCAAACCCTGGACCACTTGCCCCGTGCTAACTTAGGATTGCTAACCGCTATACTACGGAGGCAGAAGAAACCACTACAACGTTTACCATTCTTCCCTGTGATGATAGCTGTGGACTAACGGTTGAAGGATCAAGGCTTGGGAAGGAAGGGTTGCTGGTTTGAATCCCAGCACAGAAGACGTTTTAATGAGTTATGAAGGTCCCATAAAAGGACCCACACCTTAGGTTTAGCTCCTGATTTAATGAATTGGTTAAAAATATTTTTCAGTTCAAATAAAATGACAAATAAAGATGTCTCTTTTAAAAAAAAGTTTTGTCGCTATTTTCCCACCACTTGGTCAAAGTATGGGGACAAATTTTGTTTTCTTAAATGGACATTTTGTGAAATCCTTCTCAGATAACGAAGAACCGAGAACTGGAATGTCTTGTTGAAGAGCAGGACATGTTGCATTGCACTTGTGACAATATTCTGAGCATGATTTTATTTCATTCCCCAAAACTAAAGCCAATGAGACCAATTCACAAACTTATATTAGAAACGTAAAAACTTGAATAAATCTAGACTTGACCAACGTTTCTACATGTGGTTGGACTCTGCAGGAATGAGTCTGACCTTCTCAATAAGCTCATAATCCATTTTGAATGCCCACAGCTGCAGGCGAGCAGACAGCTCCGTGATGGAGGACAGAGTGAGGAGAAACTGTTCAGCGCTGCCCAGAGGGACGTCAGGGTTGACCAGCTGAGCTTCCTGGATCCTCTGCTTCTCTTCCTCCGTGGGGATCATCGTGAGGATTTTCTAATCCAACAAGGGAAAGACACGAGGAGGAGGAAGAAGAAGAGAGTCTGTGTTAACAATCGCTTCATTGAAAAAAAATAAATAAAAATAAAAAACTGGTACATCATATTTCAGGCCATTAATGGAGGAGAGGAAACTCTCAGGTTCTGATGTCTGTGACTGTGTTTATCTAACATGGTTCCAGTTTCCTCACAAACTTGTGTGACACCTGAACTTTCAACCTCATGTTTATTGTCTGTCTGAATTCACCTCCAGAGACACGAGGTGGACGGGAATATTCCTCTGCTGCAAATGAATTCAGGGAAAAGCTGAAAGCTGCAGGTTATATATCAACACAAGGAATGGCAACGTCAACTATTATCTGCTAAAGTCCTCCAAAGGTTAGGGCTAGGGTTTTTTTTTTGCTCAGGAACAAGCTGAAATTTTCATCACTGTGATTAATTGCCTCAGATTATCCAAAAACCCTGATGATGCAGCCAGGAGCTCAGATGATACCAGAACATTGTGGGCATTCTCACCAAGAAACTTCAGGAAATGGAGGAGATTTATGGTTGTTTGGTTAAATACAAGTTTTTAATACATTTTTGGTCAAATACCATATCATCTCACAGATGGGCAGCTACCAGTGTTCAATACAAAAGAAAACATTTAATAAAAAAACAGTTTCCCATTGATTCTGTGTAATACAAGACTTGACCAGAAGGGGGCTGTGGATCAAGGTTTTGAGAACTATAGGATTTACCATAAAATGTGGAGAACAAATCCATAAAATATTATTTTAAAATCAACTTTCACATCAAGGTGGGGGCCGCAAAATATCGTTCCATGGGCCACAAATGGCCCCTGGGCCGCGAGTTTGAGACCCCTGCTTTAAAGTCATGTTTACTTAACTAAGCAAGAAGAAATTACTCTTCAAGATCAGGGCGGTGCATAAGGACAGGCCACCCAGGCAGTCACTAGGGGGCCCCAGCCAAAATATGGTTGGTCTGCTGCATGCACTGACAGGGTGGGGCCCCAGTGATATCTGGCGGGAAAACCCAAGAGACCTTAGCACCGACCCTGGTCAAGACTGACAATAGGTCACTATAACAGAAGCTCACCTCAATCCCTTCCTTGTTCAGGGCATACTCATCGAAGTTGAGGATCGCGGTCTTGATGGTGCGAGGCGGAGGTAAGACGGTCAAACCGATGTTGATGGCGTTGCTGCGTTTCGAGTCCAGGACAATGATTTCTTGTCGTTTGCCGTCGACTGCTGCTTTCTGAAAGACGAACAAAACCACAACCAGAATTTGAAATCTGTTGCATCCATTGATGATATACAATTTTACAGATTTTGTCTAAACAATTAATTTCTCATTATGATATCAACAAAAAATGATATATTCACTCCTTAAATTGAGGTAAACATTTCAGGATCATAGCAAATCCCAGGCTTGTATCGAATTTCCATTATTGGAGTAAAATTCCATAATTCTTCTTCTTTCAGCTTGTCCCAAAATCAAGGTCAATCAATCATTCACTCTGACTCCATCTACCTCCCTACCTGGTAGCTCCATCTCTAGGATCATTCTTCTATAAATGTGTCCACTGTCCTTCCTCTAAGATGTCCAAACCATCTCAATCTGTCTTCTCTAGCTTTGACCCCAGACCTTCCTGTCTGTGTTGTCCCTCTAATCTGTCCCTCTAATCACCTCATTCCTGATCCTGTCCATCCTTGTCTCTCCTAAAGAGAATCTCAGCATCTTTAACTCATCCACCTCCAGCTCTGCCTCTTGTCTTCTACCTATTCCTAGTGTCTCTAATCCATCCATCAAGGCTGGTCTCACAACTGTCCTGTAAAACGTTCCCTCCACCTTAGCTGACTCTCTTCTATCACAGATCACTCCTGACCTTTCCACTTATCCACTGTCCCTCCTATGAACATGTCCAAACCATCTCAATCTGTCTTCTCTAGCTTTTTCTCCAAACCTTTCTGTCTCTGCTGTCCCTCTAATCAACTTATTTCTGATCCTGTCCATCCTTGTTTTGTCTTCATTGACTCCAAAGTAGAGACAATGATGTGAGTCTTACACAGTAATTCCAACCTGTATTAAACTTAATAACCTGCTCCACACTCTGTGCTTGAACCTTTTCTAAAAAACCCGCCCTGTTACTTTAATCATTGGATGAAATGTTTCATAGAGACGATGAAAAATGACCTGACTTTGAGGATAATGTTTGTTAAACCCGTCGTGGGATTTGTGAATAACTTTCAAAGTCCAAACAGACTTGATGGATGCTGTGTGTGAAGTGAGTAGATCAGGTGTGTGAGTATCAGAATACAGTGTGTTTCTGTAGCAGGTGTTTATTGGGCCCGAGTGAATTCACTGTTTAGGCCAAACTGGGACATTTCCAGGGAAATTTGATAAAAAATGTCATGATCCCATTTATCCTTTCTCTACGAGTGGTTACATCTGTGTTCGTGAGGAGAGTAAAGAAACTCAAAAGTGAACAAATATGTAAAAAACGTAAAAAAAAAGTCCATGAATGGTTTTATGAAAAACTAAAAATCAGTAATAACAACATCTTCTTCTTCTTTTCCTTTCAGCTTGTCCATTTTTCAGGGGTTGCCACAGTGAGTCAACAATTTCCATCTCCCCCTGTCCTCTGTGTCCTCAACTCTAACTCCAACTACCCCTATGTCCTCTCTCATTGCATCCATCAATCTCCTCTTTGTCTCCTACCTGATAGCTCCATTTCTAGGATCCTTCTCCTACCAATGTGTCCACTGTCCCTCCTCTGAACATGTCCAAACCATCTCAATCTGTCTTCTCTACCTTTTTCTCCAAACCTTCCTGTCTGTGTTGTCCCTCTAATCACCTCATTCCTGTTCCTGTCCATCCTTGTCTCTCCTAATCTCAGCATCTCTAACTCCTTCACCTCCAGCTCTGTCTCTTGTCTTCTACATATTCCTTGTGTCTCTAATCCATCCACCATGGCTGGTCTCACAACCTTTTCTCCAAACCTTCCTGTCTGTGTTGTCCCTCTAATGTCCTCATTCCAAACAACAACATCAATAATAATAATATCTTGTGCAGTGTGATTTGGGTGGCAGTCGTGGAGACTGCTGTCCCTGTGACTTATAATGGTTAAGAGGATGAAGATGAATGAACCAATAGATGAAAAACATGGTTTAACAGATCAGCAGTTAATAATTATTGTTAATTAATTAACTTTTTTTTCCATTTAAACAGCAATAATCAAACTGGTTTTGTACAGAACCGTGTATTAATACCACAGTAGTACAAGTACTGTAGTATTTTCACTTACTCTTGTAACAGGCAGCTCCTTGGACTTGGACTCAAACAGCTGCTCCAGCTTGGACGTGTCCAGTTTAATTGGCTCCAGTTTGGACCACAGGGACTCTTTACAGAATTTATGGCTCTTACACTGCCAGTCCACAGGTCGCACCTCATTCCAGAAGAGACGAATCGTCTTCTTCTTCTTCTGGAAGAGCGGCGCCTCCCCTCGACTGAGGTGGGGTGAGGGCGGAGGCATGGGGACCATGAAAGGTGGGGGCGGTGGCATCATCTTGCCGGGCATGGGAGGGGGTGGGGGACACCCAAACAAGGGTGGAGGAGGGGGCAGGGCGTTGTTGCAGGGAGGTGGGGGAGGAGGCGTCATGAGGTCACTTGGCCTCATCATATTGTCCAAATCTATGATGTCCAGGTCGTCCTCGTCCCCCAGGTCCGTGAAGTCCATGTCTTTGATCCGCAGCTCTCGGGGCGAAGCCATCAGCTGATCCCAGATGTGATCGGACTCTTTTTTCGGCGGTGAACTCGAAGACACGGCGCTGGACGAGGACTTGTCGGTCGGCTGCTCCTTCGAGGCCTCCACCTCCGGGAGAGAAGTCAAACCTTTGACCAAGTCTCCAAACTTCTCCGCCACTGCTCGGACACTGCCCTGGTTGTCCAGATGTCCCACTTCCATTTTCTTTACACTCTCCTCCCTGGCCTGTCTGTGGGCCTCCAGTGTGGAGATCCTGCTGACCAGACTGGCCACGGAGGAGTCACTGACCTCCAGCTCCTTTTCACAGCTACACCTTTCTTTCTCTGTCTCTCCAACCTTCTCCTCGTCTTCATCGTTGGTTGTGGTCTGAGCATAAAGCATGTCCAGCATGAAACGCTTGCTGTTCAGAATCTTGTTGCACTCGTCGTGTACGTCTGTGTCTTTCATGCACTGAGACCACTGGCCTGGAGGGACACAAGGAGACAACATTAGACCACATCATCTCACCCTACGTTGACTAAGAAGAAGAAGTAGAGAAGGTGAGTGGAAGATATTTAGTTCTTATGATAGAAGGTTTCAGGTGGAGGTGGAACTACATTAAGCATTGGTGATGGATGAGGTTGGACAAGAGTCTCAATGGACAATAATGTTTGGAGATGAGGAGTGGGCAACAACCAGAAGAGAACCTAGAGAGGTGGAGGTTTGGACTAGAGAGAAGGAGTTCAGTCGTAGCAAGACAGAGTAGATGAGTGTGAATGAAATGGAGAACAGTGGAATGGGGAGGTTACAAGGAGCAGAGGTGGAGAAGGTGGAGGAATTTAGATACTCAGGATCAACTGTTCAGAGCAGTGGAGACTGTGGAAGAGACTGAGGAGAAGAATAGAGTGGAGTCAGGATGGAACAACTGGAGAAAAGAGTCAGGAGTGATCTGAGATCCACAGGACAGTGGTGAGACCAGCCATGATGGATGGATTAGAGACAATAGAAATAGGCAGAAGACAAGTGACAGAGCAGGTGGAGGAGTTAGAGATGCTGAGGTTCTCTTTAGGAGAGACAAGGATGGACAGGATCAGGAATGAGGTGATTAGAGGGACAATACAGACAGGAAGGTTTTGAGAAAAAGCTAGAGAAGACAGATTGAGATGGTTTGGACATGTTCAGAGGAGGGACAGTGGTTATATTGGGAGAAGAATGATCTTAGAGGTGGAGCTACCAGGTAGGAGACAAAGAGGAGATTGAAGGATGCAGTGAGAGAGGACATGGAGGTAGTTGGAGTCAAGAAAGAGAGGAGATTCTCCTTGAGGCGTCTGGAAAGCTGTGCCTCCACATGGCAACCAGAGTGGAGAACGATCAAGATTGCCTTGTTTGAGGACAGGACAGGACAGGAGGACAGGATGAAATGATGCTGCTGTGACAAGTGCAAAACAAGTGTGAAATGAGTCAAAATAAGTAGGAGAACTCCCTGTAGATATTTTATAGGCAAGGATAAAGAACAGGAAACCACTGAAGGTCAATGAGCAATTGATAAAAGACATCAGGACAGTTGTTGACTCAGGACATTCAGCCTCACCTGCATCGATGTCTGCGTTCAGCTTCTCCTCCCGCTCCTCCCTCTCCAACGTGCTGCTCGTGGAGGAGATGCTAGACGCAGAGCAGTTGTCCTTTTCATTCACCTCCTCGTTCTGTCTCTCCTTTTCGCTCAGCAGCACACTGTCCTCGTCCCTCTCTGCCATCTGTCTCTTGTCACACTCTTCCTCCAGCTCCTCATCCTCCTGAGCCTGCTGCTCTCCTAATTCTTCTTCCTTCTTCATATTCACATCTTCTTCTGCAGCCTCTTCATCCCTACGTTCTCTCTGCTCCTCCACGTTCTCCTGCTTCGGCTCTTCCTCCTTCTCCGTCTCTGTCTGTTCGTATGACTCCTCTGTCTCTACATTCTGACGAGACACAGCAGTGTCCTCTGCCTCGGCACGCAACTCTGTCTCTGTCTGCTGTTTCTGTGGCTCCGTCTGTGGCGCGGGGGATGATTCTGGGACTGGACTCCGGGCTCTGGTCAGAGGTTCAAGGTCTGCCTCTTTGATGTGTTCTGTTCCTGCAAGAGAAATGAAATGAGCGAAAACATTTGATTCATGTCCTTCACTGAGGTGCAGTGTGTGGCATTTGTTAATGTTCCAAAACATCCAGAGTCAAAACTTCAATGAAATAAACGACTTCCTGACAAAATGTTTGTTCAACTGCATCAAGATAAAATCTTATTTTACCATGTGAACACTTTTAGACTCAGGCAGTGAGTTTCACTTTAATGACCAGGAAACACGCTTCAGGAAAACACGATGAACTTGTTAAAGAGAAGTGCTTTACAGGGAATTTCAGTCGTTTACCTGACGTTGGGTGCGTAGTGGTTCGAGTTCTTTCCTGTGCAGTGACGGACGAGGGAGTTACGCAGCGAGACACCGAGCGGCTGCTGGAGCTGGAGCTCAAACACAGCGTGATCTCCGTCCGTCCTCTGGTTGGCGCTTTGGGTCGCTCTCGCTCGAACTCCTCTGCAGCCAGTCTCTCTACAGCCTTGTACCTGTCAACGTACGTATATACGATCAGTGTTGGCTAACTTACTTTGAAAAGTAATTTATTACTTTACTAGGTACTGCTCTGCAAAAGTAACTAGTTACATTACTAGTTACTAAATTATAAAAGTAACTAATAAGTAGTTATTACACGCGTCGTGTGTGTGTGAGACTGTTTATCTCCCTATAAGGCAAGAAGATCCGCCCAGGTCTCTTTCTGATTGGCTTAGCCTACGACAACCAATCATCGCTCCTTTTCAACGCATAGGTTCAGTTAGTGTGGACATCCGTCTTTCTTGACTGACAGACAGCAGACAGACTCCGCTGCCACACAGTCCTCTCTCCGTGGCCGGGAGAAACCGTCCATTTGGACCACAGATAGTAACGAGTAACGCACCCCTTTACACCACAGTAACAATAACGGTGTTACTAAATGGGGAAAAGTAACGCGTTACGTTATTAGTTACCGGAAAAAAAGTTACGTTACGTAAAGACGTTACAAGTAACGCTTTACTCCCAACACTGTACATGAGTCACATGACCTCTGTGACAAATCCAGAATTACACACTTGTCCTGTTAATGTGTCTCAATGGTGATTGGACCTAAAAACCTTGACAACCTCAGGTCTACTGACAAAAATAAATGGTCTCACCTTTCCTCTCGGGCCTGTCTCACTTCTTCCCTTTTGTCCATATAATCTCGACTGAGACAAAAAGAAAATGTTTTATTACCTTCATATGTCTTGACTGGATGTGAAATGATATTAAGGTAAATTTTAATGCATTCAGTGTGATGTGGACCCCGAGACCCGACTGACCTGAAGCGATTCCTCTCATCTCTCTCGATTCTCTGCAGTCGCTCTTCTCTTTCTTGCCGTCTGCGTTCTCTCTCCGCTGCCAGTGATTCTTGGTGTTGTCTGTAGGATGAACTTAGCAAACCTCCCACAGTGGGTCTGCAGGGAACAGGGCACAAACAAGGTGAGTGACCATAACACATGTCTGTGTCAGAACTAGTAAAATTAATCAAACAATCAAAAAACTTTAACTTTCCCACCTGTCGTGTTTGTCTGGGGTGGAGACTGTGGAGTTAGTGAAGCGACGGGTGGGTGACGCCGGGGTCTGGTGTCGTCCTGGGTAAGGAGAGCCGTTGACACTGATTCTGTTGAAGAAAAACATGTTTTTGAGCTGAAAATTAAATGTAAACATCACAGAGAGCAAACATTAAACTGTACAGAAAATATCTTAAACCAAGGAGAAACTAAAATTCTAAGAATTTTCACCATAAAAGCACAACGTTGTTTGGACTTTAAATCTTTTTCATTTCAACAGGAACCAGTCCTCTCCATTTGTCTTAGGACTTTTTGACTTGCTCCTATAATTACCATCCATTCATCCACCCAACCATCCATTCATCCACCCATGATTCCTTTCACAGGTTTGCATCCAGCTCTGAATGCTGCCCAAAATACAACAGATTATTTTTTAACGTTTAGACGAATGGTAACATCTTATGTTCTAGAAGCCAGATTTCCATTTCTAACTCAATTTTTCCAGATAAAAAGGTACATTCTTGGTTACAGTCTGTCTAACAGTTATTGTGGCACAATTGTGCCTTTCTGTGAGTGGACGTGGATAAGAAAAGGTGACAATGATGATGTGTATGGACCAGGAAAGTTCTGATCTGTCAGTTCTACCAAGATGCTCCCTGTTGTTGACTTGTTTTCTCCTCTGTATCTATGGATTTCAACCATGTCTGATTTACATCAAGTACATCGTGAGGTAGTTCGGAGGCAAATATCCAGTCTAATCGCCCGATAGTCACAAGACTGAAAATATCGTGGCAAAATTGCACAGCATACACTTTTTTCTTTCATTTGTAGAACTTTATTCCAGAGTACCCATCAGGAAACCATGCCTTATACATTTAATCCACACCGTAGTGAGCAGTGGCCCAGGGAGCTGTGTGTGGTGGGATTTGAACAAGGGGCCTTGCAGAGCCAAGTCCGTTTCCTTAACCACTAGGCCATCAACTGCCCCAAAAACCTGATCAAGATGGATTTAAACCGGCAACCTAAGGATATCAATTGTAGCCTCTACAGTCTTCCTCTCTACCAACTGAGCTATCGAAGGACAGAGGCTGCCTTAATCCAGATTATCATGGCATATTGATTCCTACGCTTTGACAAGGTGACATGTCAGGAGCAGAGAGATGCAGAATTCTAAAAATAACAAGACAGGCATAGAATTAAAAAATGCTGTCCATACCAGTATTCAAGGACACAGCATTGAAGTAACTGTTTTGGACAGGTTTGAAGGGCTGGATTAAAAAGCCTCATCAGGCCCTGATTGTTGCTGCCCTTAAATAAGTTAAGGAGATAAACAACTGCTTGTACAGGTGAAAGACACTAGATGGCAGCATTGTAGCTAATTTAATCTCATTCTCAAATAGCTATTTCAGACAGTACCTGGTGTCTATCAGTATTGGTTGATATAGGAATCGAATGTTTGTACGATTTTAATATTAACTTCGGTACAAAGTTAATATTAACATCCAAACATTTGTATTAAACCCAGTTATTCGCCAGCCTGCTATCTAAGGCCCTCAACTTTTCAAATGTCATATATATATATATATATATATATATATATATATATATATATGCAGAAATTGTGAGGGATTTCCTAACACATTAATTTGACACGTCCTTACCTTTCAGCCCAGCAGGGCCTTTTGTCTGTGTGACATGTGGACGTCTTGTTTGTTTGTGTTGGACTAAAGATGGAAGTGAGAGAAAAGAGAAGAGAGAGTTACCGTCAGGTCAGACGCCCAGAAGAGTAGAAGTAAAAAAGAAAAGGGAAGCAGGGTTTGGTCAGAGACAGGACAGTGAGAGGCAGCAGCTGAGGCAGATGGGCTGCAGGACCACACAACAGTCAAGGCAGCAGGGACGAGGACAGGAAGTGTTTGTGTTTGTCTAAACTTTGTTTTTTTTCTTTTTTCATTTGCTGCCTGAGGAGCAGATGATGAGTCGGTTTTAGAGACTTTACAGACGAGAGTCCTGAGCGAGTACAGAGACGCTCCAGATCTGTGTGTACAGTGGCTCGTGACCGATGCAGATACTTTTAATTCCCTCAATGCTTGGACATAATTTACGGCCGTGTCTTGGCTTCGTTTTCATGTGCAGCCACAACTGAAAGCAGATGAGCAATAAATGTCTGTAAAATAAGACTTGAGCGAAGGGAAGTTATTAAGACCTTCCTCCCAGTGATGTGCAACAACTCTGGAGATGATGGACGGAGTGTAAATCACATCCGAGCGCAGGCCACTGTGACCAACAAACATTTTGAAAGAATGAAGGCGTTAGTGAGAAACAAAGCCATCGCACACTGACACGAGCAAAACCAAGAGATGAGGGGATTTTTCAAGACTGTAGGTTAGAAAGTTTCATTCCTGCACTTCACAAATGCCATTAAACTTCTGTAGGACACTCTGTTATGGACACATGTAACAAGGCAAATGTTTTTCGGGACATTTACTGACATGTACAGTACATACCACGGACGTCAACCAAATACATTCTGATTACCGTATTTTCACGACTATAAGGCGCACATAAAAGTCTTAGATTTTCTTCAAATAGTGCAGTGGGCCCTGTGTGTGTTGTTGTTGTAAGGTGGACGTAATAGAGGACACCATGAGAACGTTAAAGGGGGAATTGTGGGCATGGATTACTGTGCCTTTTAATACGGTGCGCCTTATGGTCCTGAAAATACGGTATTAGGAAACGGAAAATACTATTTTTAGTTTTATGAAGTATGGAACGTGACTCCACATTAATATTTCACCACCAAAAAGTTAAATAATCAATATTTCGAAGCATAGAAGACATTTGTCTTCCTTGCGTCCCTCATAAGTTCAACACTGACGGATGATCGACTCCCTGACGTAGACCGTACTGTTCTTAATGCAGTAAACCAACAGGATCTCCTCCTCTAATGGTTCCATGCCCGTGTTCCTGGTTCCTAATCAATCCTAGTGTCCAGTCTCATTTATCTGAGTTTCCTGACATTGCCCAGTACCAACAGACGTTTCCTTCGACTTCCTGAATATTTCCACATGATGCTCAGCTCTAGATGATGTGCCATCTTGCACCAATACTTTCCAAATTCTTTAATATGGATGTCCAATAATATTGTCCCACTCTTTTGCATATGATATAATTTTACAGTTGCATAACATCTGTAAAATTATTATTGTTTTTTTCCTCTAATAATAAAACCTCATGAATCAATGCCTGGGTTGTCACTGGAATGTTGTTGCCCTCAAAATAGTTAAGGGGATAAAAAACAGCTTGTTAAGGTGAATGACACTAGATGGCAGCATTGTAGTTCATTTTGTCTGGTGTTGCGACTAACGAGTTACTTGTAACGCTGTTACGCAACAAAACTACTTTTACCGGTAACTAATAACACAATGCGTTACTTTTCCCATTCAGTAACGCCGCTATTGTTACTGTGGTGTAAAGGGACTCGTTACTCGTTACTATCTGTGGTCCAAATGGACGGTTTCTCCCGGCCACGGAGAGAGGACTGTGTGGCAGTGGAGATTGTCTGCTGCCTGTCAGTCATGAAAGACGTCCACACTCACTGAACCCATGCGTTGAAAAGGAGCAATGATTGGGTGACATAGGTTAACATTTCAGGCTAAGCTAATCAGAAAGAGACCTGGGCGGGTCTTTTGCCTTATAGGGAAATAAACAGTCTCATACACACAGGCGACGTGGTACAGCAGCACACAACCACAAGCAAGACGATTATAATTTATTAACTAGTAACGTAACTAGTTACTTTTTTCAGAGCAGTAACTAGCAAAGTAATAAGTTACTTTTTTAAAGTTACTTGCCCCACACTGTTTATCAGTATCGGTTGATATCAATCGGATATTTAAGTGTTTGTACAATAGTTCTTAGACAGCCTGCTACTTTTTCGTCGCTAACATTTTCCCAGATCGGACTTTTTGCTGACATCACTTTCAAATTTCATGAAACCTCAATAGCAAAATAAAGTTGGAGTCCAATCTCTGAGAAAGAGAATTTGGTTGTTATTATTATTATTATTGATATAAAGAATTTACAGTGAGCTGCACACAGACACAGACTCCAGTGACGAGCAGAAAAATGTGTTTTTTTTTTCCACATGCTGAGGGAGAACGGCTGATGAAGCTAACGTTGGTGAAGCTAAGTCCCTGTAAAATGAGGGGGAAGTTTCAGCAACAGGGAAGCAGAGCAGTGAGACTGGTGTAAACTGACGATTCTCATCACAACGACATGGAAAACACACCCAGGGCTAAAGGTGGTCTTTTTAGGTGCGACGGACACAGGGGGAGCTGTCCTGTCCTTGACGCTGACATATTCTCTCTGTCCTTCAGGATCACTGTCCTTAGGAAGGATGTTGGCCATACACTTTAAGCTCAAGCACATGTTAGGAGTGTCTGCCGCGGCACTAGGAGGACAAAGAAGAGTAGGAATCCAAATAGGTAAATGGAAAGGATCAATACTCAAAACTAGGCACATGAGAGGGGACAGAGAGACACTGAGCCGCCTGGGGGACACCTGGTCGCCTGACAGTACCTGGTAACGCCCTGTCTAGAAGACTCAGTGACAGGATGACTTTCATCATCTGCCTCCTCTTCCTCATCCTCCTCCTCCTCCTCCTCCTCCTCCTCTCCCTCCTCTTCTTCTTCTTCCTCCTCCTCATCCTCTTCTCTGTGATTAGAGGAGGGGTCGAGGGTGGAAAGGAGGGAAGGCAGTGGGGGACAGAAAAGAGAAGAGTGGACGGAGACAACATGAAGACACAGGAAAAGACAACACAGAAATGGCTGCTGGTGTTAGAATCACAGACGTTAGTGCAGACAACAGACGGTTAGCGGAGTCTGACGGAGACTTTCTACGGAGAAAGCGAACTCTAGAAACTGAAGATGTGGATTAACATCACATTCGAGTTCAGACACAGCGACATGTTGGATGTGAAATAAGATTTAGGGGCCAGTGGAAGGACATATCGCCTGTGTTTGAACTGATATCCCATGTCTGGGATACACGGTCATACGTGAGTCTGCGGCTGATTTGCTGTTCGGATCTCTCCTGGGTGTCTGGGTTTCATTAACGACATGGAAAACAGTGCACTTCAAAAGCGGCTTGAATTTCCTGCGGTGGACGGGAAGAAGCTAGTCTGGGATCATATGACCTGCTGGAATGAATTTGAGTGTACCTGAAGACGTGAGTCCCAGCAGAAATATTAGGAGCTATGTTGGTTTGAGGAAAGCCCCAGATTAATGATGGGGCAATTTATTAAAGACAAGGATTCTGGGAGAGACAATAATCGTCCCTGGCTCTAAAGATAATAATCAAGGTAGTGAGTGTGTAGGACTTTTCTGCTGCAGACACAGGACTACTGTGTAATTACACAGGGTTTTACTGCAGCCCCTGGTCTCATTCACCAGCTGTGGTTCAGTGTTGTAGTCACAAAGCTTTGCCGTTTATCTAGCACATTTTTCTGAGCCTAAACCAGATTTGGGCAAACTAAGGCTCAGGGGCCAGATGTGGCTCGTTGAGCTTTTTAATGCGGCCCGTCAGCCTTGTCCAAATTAAATATTTATTTGTTTTATCATCATACGTTGCCTTTCCCTGCAATGCCTGCCATTCTCCAGTAGATGGCATTAGAAAGGCTGTTAGCAATTTAGCATTTTAGGGTTTTATACATGACTTTTATGCGCCGTTTATTTTAGCTCAATGAAGTGCCATCTTTCTGCTCTCGACTTGGCCCCCATGTCCAATTCTGGGACCTATTGTGGCCCACGAGTCAAAGAGTTTGCCCACCCCTGGTCTGCATTCATGTCTTGTGCCTGAAGGATCCATGTCAGTCCACCGAGCACAGATAACTCCTATCATGTGTTCACAGAACTTCCCATTCCCATCAGAGGGAAGTCTCCGACAGTTGGAGGATTAATTGAAATTTTCCCTTATGTTGTCTTTGCACTTTTTTCATTTATTAAATTCTCTTCCAGGAGAGGACACATTCCTCTAAGACGTGAAACATAACATCTCAGTGTTTCCTTGTCCTCCATGAACCTCTTCTCCATGTTTAAAATCTAAACTGATCCTGTTGTTCAGATCCAACAAACCCCTGAAGGAGAAGCTGATGTGTCCTTTTGACGTCTCGCTTCTCACCTCTCACTGATGTCTTCAACACCTTGTCCATTCGGATGAGGAAAGCCGCCTATAGACGTATGTGGGCTGCTGGGAGACGCCGGGGCAGAGGAGTGTCCCCGGTTGTGTTGGAGTGAATGTCTCCGGCTGCGTCTCCTCTCCAGGCCTCGCCTTTCGTTGGTGCCACCGACGCTGGCCCGCCTGCGGTCCTTTCTGCTGCTGGGAGGAAGCTGGACTTCTTCATCACCGTCCTCATGACGAAGAGTCATCTGGGTGAGAAGAGGCTGAATAAATTAACTGTCTGTTCAAAATAAGACAATGCTGGCAAATCCTGGAAAAAAGAGTCCAAACATTTGCCCACACTTGATCTAGAAGAAGTGGTGTCAAACATACGGCCTGCGGGACAAAACTGGACCACTAAGGGTCTTAATTTGGCCAAATTAAAAATTTTGATAATGAAAAAAAATAACGCTTAATCCCAGGGAACATTATATGGCAAAATTATATTCCATAAAATTAATTAGCTACAAAAATACAGAATAGAGTAAAAATTAACTTTAATAAAGTGGAGTTATGTTTTATACATATATGTAATACTATATTATGTAATAGATCCACAGACAGACAGAGAGATAGACAGACTGATAGATATACAGCTAGAGATACAAACAGACAGTCACATAGGCGGACAGATGGACGGACAGACAGATAGATAGATATATAGATAGATAGATAGATAGAGACGCACAGACAGATAGACAGACAGACAGACAGACAGACAGACAGACAGACAGATAGATAGATAGATAGATAGATAGATAGATAGATAGATAGATAGATAGATAGATAGATAGATAGATAGATAGAGATACACAGACAGATAGATAGACAGACAGACAGGCAGACAGACATGTATAAAACCAACCAACAACCAACATTTTCTGGTATTAAAGTAACTCTTTTCTGACCTCGTAGATGTTGAACTGCTCCACAAGGTCAAGGTCTGTGCCCTTTCTGCTTATGTGTCTGTGGGCAGTAGCTTCAATGCCCTGTTCCTCCAGACAGTCCACCATGTCATAGTAGGAGTCCTGGTCTGGGAGACCTGCCAGAGTCTGAGCCACAAAAACCAACACAGACAAAATAGGTTCATGAAAAAAAAGGAAACAAAACAAACAGGATTGTGAGTGAGTTTTGAAGGACAATGAAGGACTTCCAGCAGAATTCACTCACCTTGTTGATAAGTGTCATGGCGTAAACCAACAGCTCAGTATCCACTCCATCCTTCTCTTCAAGGATCTCCATCACGTTCGACCAAGGTTTAGTCCCTGCCGAGAGACAAAGATGACACACTGTCCAACACTGAACACCAGAGGAAATCCAAGTCAACGTTGTTAATTTTGAGATGTGTATAAGAGACAGCATTTAGACCACGCAGAAACCTGGTCCTTCAGTTGGACTGTTTTCCCTGGATCTTAGTGACTGAGTGAGGGTCGGAGATTTTTTTTATTGACATTTTCCCTGTTTTTCCAGAACGTTCACTCACAACATGTTGGCGTTTGGTCTGAGTGAGAAGCTGTGTAAGGACTTCCTGAAGAAACAGGCTGTGATTGGGAACCTCAACCCAGGTAGGTCTAAAGACCTGGTCCAGGTCTGGGTGGACGGTGTGAGTGTGTCTTCATCGTCTGTAGACTCACACCACTTCCTCTGTATGTGTCTTTCCAGAGCAGTACAAACTACTGACTGAACACATAGAGAAAATGGCAGCTGAGTGAACAAGGGAGACATTGGAGGCGGAGCTTTACGATCACATGACCCAGATCCTGTCTCTTATACACATCTAGATGTGTATAAGAGAGCAGCGTAACAGGAAGCTGTGATGTCACTGCTGCCAACACTACAGAGTTAATCAGACTGATGGAGGGAAATGAAGTTGTTTAGAGGTAATCAATGAAACACTGGAATAAAAAGTAGAACAGATAACACCTGAATTACCTTGAGAGCTGTGTACATTAAAAACTGATAATATTTTTTATGAATCGTTCCTGAATCGCATCGTAGCCTGTGAATCGAGATATGAATCAGATTGTTATGTGAGTGAATCGTCACACCCCAATATATACCATATATATTTATATACATATATATATACATATATATATATATATTAGGGGTGTGCAAATTAATTGTTTTGGATCGGTTTGGATCCAACTGAACCAAATCGGATCAAACTGGATCGATTGTTTAATATCTTTTAATGAATCGTTCCTGAATCGCATCGTAGCCTGTGAATCGAGATATGAATCAGATTGTTATGTTAGTGAATCGTCACACCCCTAATATACATATATATATATATATATATATATATATATTTCCCATAACCGTCTCAGAACTCAATGCATGATTCAAGCAAATCTGGCAACTCTAAGGCAATGTGTTTTTTTAATTTTTCATTATTGGAGGAAATATTGAACTTGACCTTATAATGTTATGTTATAACCATAATATTGGGTAAGATTTTGAGCTTGATTTAATCTAACTGTAAACTATGTATACAACTATATTTGTCTACTATATTTTTATATTTTTAAAATAATATTGTGGGGTTTTTTTTCATTTTTTAAAAACATGAGCTATAAACATTTATTCAATTTTTTGGAACACTAACTCCACTCATGGTAACTGTAGTTTTTTGCTAACCAGAGACTTTTCACCGGATACTGAGCCACATGTCAAAGGATCAACTGCGTACTGTTACTACAGAGTACCGCGTCTCACTGTCCCCTCACCTTCAGGCTACTGAATACATTACATTAGTGTAAATTAAATGAATAATACAATACAATTACCTGTAACTACCCGCGTCGCTGCAGCTCTTACCTTTTTTGCCATCCACAGCATTCACAGCCTTGATGAGCAGGAGAGCGTTCGATTCCGTGTACTCCACAAACACCAGCAGGAGCTTTAGCGCCGTCTTCACCACCAAACGGAACTGCAACCAAAAGGAAACGTCACAAAGGTTTTGACAACTGGCAAACAGTTATTGCAAACCGACAAACAAATAAAACATTTTCCTGTTTGATCGCGTCATCCATGAACTGCTGCTAATAACTACTTTTTCTACTAATTTACAATTGCTTTAACACTTAAATAATACACACAGTAAAACAAAGTTAGCAATAAAAAGCACTGTTGTGTACATAGAAAAAAACTAAAGAAATAAAAGTCTTTTAACTGACACATAACTAATAAGAGCGCCCCTAGTCAAATGTGATCATCGATTCATATTGTCCCTGACACTAACGTCGTCTGACCACTAGAGGGCTGAAGACCACAGTGACAGAGGAGGTGTGAGCTTGTTGACATGAAGCATGGTGAGGTATGGTGCTTCAGAGTAAAGAACTATGCAACTATTACAACTTTGTCCCAGTCCAGATGTCGGCGCTGAGTTGACTTCGAGTTGAACATCTGCGCGGCAGAAGCAGAGATCCGGTGAGAATCAACGTTCATTTGTCTTTACCTTGGATCCGACCAGGCTGTAGAGCCACTGGACCGTTTCACTGTGAGATATGAGGCCGTTCATCCCGTCCACAAAAAGCATGATCTGACCAAGAGCTGGAAGAGAGGGGAGAGGGAGAGAGGAAGTGGGTCAAGTCAGGAAAAATAGCTGTAAAATCTTTTTCTTCACTAAAAAAAAGGGGAACTGAACTAGAATTTCTTTTTGATGCCTGTAAAACAGTTGATGTTTTAGGGTTTATGTGATTCCAGGAACAAATTTCATAGTTTGACGTGGAAACAGTGTTTTGTGCAAAGCTGCTGAAGAAATCTTAAAAAAGGAGTCAAAGAAAAAAAAAAGGGGGGGGGAAACCCAGAAGGAAATCAGATGACACCGCCAGTGGGGGGCAGTGCGGGGGTTGGTGGTATTTAGGGGCACTGATGCTGACATGACTTCCATTGGTAACAGGATACATAAATAAAACATTAGAGTCGGGGGATCTCAGTGGGAGGCTGTCAGAGTGAGGGGCAGTAAAAGTTCATAGTTTGACGTGGAAACAGTGTTTTTGCTGCAGAAGAAATCTTAAAAAAGAGTAAAAGAAAAAAAGGGGGGGGGGGCCCGAAAGGAAATCAGATGACACCGCCAGTGGGGGGCAGTGCGGGGGTTGGTGGTATTTAGGGGCACTGATGCTGACATGACTTCCATTGGTAACAGGATACATAAATAAGAACATTAGAGTCGGGGGATCTCAGTGGGAGGCTGTCAGAGTGAGGGGCAGTAAAAGTGGACGACTTCTGTGGAACGGGGCAGATGTGGGGGAGGCAGGAGGGGAGGGATGGAGGGAGGGAGGGAAGCAAACAGTTCTGGACCAAAGCGGGAAGAAATATTTCTCTCTCTTTTACAACAATACCTCAGGGTCCATTCTCAATTGTTAATACAGTGAATCATCAAGGATTCTGGTACTGGACGGACCATCGTCTGTCTGGAGGACTCGATTCCTACCCCAGGTTGGGGTAATAACATGTCTACCAGTGCAGTGATAAAGAGATAAACCAGAGTTTTTGGAGAATATAGGGATATATTGTGTACTGAGTTCCTGAAATCGCTCCCTCCACCTGAGGAGCTCGTCTGTCCAACTCCGTAGTAGAGTGATGAGCTCAGGTTGAACCCAGAGGAACTGGACCTGATACATGAACTGACAGTGGAGACAAGTGAACATCTTCAACATGAAAGAAGAAAAAAATTCCTCAATTTCCTCAAAACAATATGTGACGATCCTTAAACTCAGCACCAGAGAAATATTAGTGAAATAATCCAGAGACTTTAGAAAAACAGGTCAAACACCAGACAGAGTTCAATCTCTGACCACAACCTCTTTCACACACACGTGATCTTCCAGCAGGAGGAGCTGCTCTGATCTTCTGGTGCTTCTGACATGTTATGATGAGAGGCTGCAGCTCTGTCATATATTTTTTCTTCCTCTTCTCTGCATGAAAAAGCTGAGGATGAGCCAAAATTCCCAGGTGCAGCTGCTCTGAGCGTGGTGCATGGGTGGATGCACATGTGCAGGAGTGGGTGTCTGCTGCTGCTGCTGTGGTGGAGGCCATCCACCCGTCTGTTATCAAACCCAGGGTTAATTACTCCGAACATGTCAGGCCACGGCATTCCCAACAGGCCTCTCCGGCTGAACCGTGTGTTTATGAAAACATGATTAACCTCTGTGGTCAGCGGAGGCCGCAGTGTCACCGTGTCCAGTCGGGAACGCTGACAGACGGGTGACAGCGGGAATGACGTGACGTACAGCTGCTGATCTGAGTCCAGAATGGGTTCCATTGTACGAAACCCCATTCCAGAAATACTGGAAAAAAATGAATGAAGTAATTTTACCTTGTTGACACCATTAACCCTTCACAGGAAGGATAATTGTTGCAGAGCTTCCAGGATTGGACTGGAATCTCGGTGCTTACGTTACAGGACCAATCCTAAATATATCCAACATTTGCTCGCTCAATATATACAGACAGTGATCCCTGTACTATCACTGTAGTTGGGGTTGGTAGTTCCATTCCAACACCCTCTGCCATATGGGCAAAAATGGCCAGATATTAAATTGTTTACATCCATATTAGGGATGTCCAATATCACATTTATCGATACCCATATTAATTGATACCAATACCAATATATGCAGGTGATTTCCACTGAATTAGTGTGATACCAGACTAAAGTGCTGACTCAGTACTGCGTAAGGAAGTTCAGCGTATTTGTCGAAACTGCGATTTTGCAGCATCTGATTATGAATATCAGTGGCAAAACTGATACCGATATGATCCGATATGGAAAATTATGCTGATATGGCCCAGATATTTATCAGTGGACCGATATATCGGACATCCCTAATCTTTATCAATTATCAATCACACCTACACCAGAGGTGTCAAACTCAGTGTTACAGTGGGACAAAGATAAAAACTGCCATGAAGTCACAGCCAAACTCAATATTTATTGAAGAATTTACTGTAAATATATATGTTTTTCTCTCCAGATATATTATATCTGGAGATATATAATATCTCCAGATATTAAATATGAAATTTTTTTTTCATATAAAATCATTGACCCAGGAACAGCTAAAGCTTAAAAGTAACAACACATTAAATTAAAATAGAAATGAAACACACATCAGTATTATTTGTTGCTTTTTCTGTCGTTTTATCCGTTGTCTTTCAAGATTTCCTATTTAATTTAAATCCTTTTTACAGATCTATAACAAAAACATACTGTATGTGTTGTAACAGAGAGCTAACATTGCTAATACTACAAATCCTGCCAGTATATAAGGGCTACATATAGGGGGTCTCACTGTAGTACACATTTAATATGATCTCGCGGGCCAAATATAATTACACTGTGGGCCAATTTTGGCCCCCGAGCCTGAGTTTGACACCTGTGCCCTAGACTGCATTACCCAATGTGACTTACAGAGTTGGTTTAACATTATCAAGCATGTGGTTCCTCTGTGGGATTGAACCCTGGACTCTTTGCTCAATGTTTTTGAGGCAGACATTGTTACTGCTATAATATGGAACCACAAGACAGTTGGAGAATGGAAATATAGAACAGACAGAATGAAAAGATATGACATGACACAGAAGGAAGTGGCCGACAGACAAGGGGAGGAGCTGGGAGATGCTATGATGACTGAGCCAATCAGAGTGAGGAACAGAAGGACATGATCAATTACTGGTAACAGGCATGGAATAAACCAATGGTATAATGTGTACGATCTACCCTATGTTTACAAAGAGACCGATACCAATTTCAAAATAAGATTCTACATTTTTAAAACCAAGGGAACTGAGGGAAAGAATGGAGAACCACAACGTTGATGACAGACTGTCGTAGCAAAATTACGCTAGCGAATCTGGTCCGCGTAAGACAAGTCTCAAAAATACAAACTTGCATGCACGTAGTTTCACAAATTAAAAGCACAATTTGCATGCGTTTACCACAATTCACAAATGTATTTTGAAGAATTCACAAACGTATTTTGACGTGTGAAGCGTTGTTTGTGTGTTCTTCTCAGAATAGGCTTGTACGGTGCAGTTTGGGTGGCAGTCGTGGAGACTGCTACTCGTGCAACTCACGTGTCCTTGAAGAACCTTTATAGCCCTTGTAGAATATCAACGTTCAGATCAGACATTAGAGACGTTAGCTTACGTTCGTTTTACTGTGTTATCATAAGACTACCGAGAAGAGAGGCCGGCCGTGTCAACACGGAGCCAAATGCAATAAATTCACAATTAATGTCTACATCATAGCGTATGTGTATTTAATTTAGAGAACACTTAGGATGATGATGCGGTCAAAAATAAAGTTAAATATTATTACATGCCTGAAACCACACATTGTTGCATTTTTTCGCTCACATTAATCAAGACCAAAAAAAAAAAACTGCTTCTTCATTGAATTGTTTGATGCCAGATGCCCTTCACGTCCATTTCAACTCTAAGGAGCGGAAACCACATGGCCTGCAGTTACCCTGCAGAACAGTAAAATTATACCGTAACTGTTTTTAAAAAAAATAAAATTACCTTTCATTATGGGAAACTACAACCTTAAGATTCTGGTTAGAAACCGTTGAGAGGAAACATCTAATTATTCCCAAAGCCATCGCTCCCGTGAACAACGACTGGAACTGATTTCCACACACTTGTGATTAAATCAGTCATGAAACTGCTGCGGAAAATGAGACCACTCACCTTTGTCTTACTGTTTAAGGCTTGAAAACTGTGGTCAAAACACTGGGGCCCGGACTGAGACATGTGCCGTAGTATTTATACGAGTGATTTTCAACCAGTGTGACACGGCGCACTATGACGGCGTGTGCCATGAGAGATCATCAGGTGTACCGTGGGAAAGGATCTAATATCACATAATTAACCATTGTTGGGTGTCTGCGCTGTAATTAAGTGTGGGAGATAATGTAATACTCTATTATACCAGCGGGTGGCAGCAGAGGCTATGAATGCCTCTGAAAACAATAGCGTTATTATTACGCGACAGCCCTACACGTGACAGTGACAGTGATGGAGAAGGTTTTGAGAAGGGAACAGAGCCCTGGACAAAATTCTGACCCAGATGAAGGCCCTAGTGGTCGACAAAAGAAAAAAACAACTCCCAACTCCACAGACTCCTTGTTTGTAAACAGTTCGCTGTTGTATTGTAATTTTGGGATTACTGTTAACCAAATAACACCATTGATTAACGTAAATAAGCTCCTCTGTTCTCCTCAGGAAGTCTGCTGCAGTTAGTTATCAAAAACCTTCAGAGACATTTAAGACAAATTTTAAGAAAGCAATGTATGTGTGGAGGTGGTCATACATTTACAATATTGTTTATATTGTGTTGGTAAAAGCTTTCAACCACATATCTATGTGAGCTGTTGAGGAAGAGCACTGTGTGTGTCTTTCTTCAATTCCTGCCAGGATATACACTTTGTGTTCATTGAAACAGGCCCAGATTCCACACTAAGTGAGTATAAATACACTTTATAAGTATATTATTAACTTATTAGCTATGTATTCTATGTACTGTGTTAAAATCTCATTTCGGTTGGTGGTGTGGCCCAGGATTTTGTAAATGTATAACGGCCACGGCTCAAAAAAAAGGTCAAACATCACTGATCTATACAACACTTTCAGATCCAGAACCAGGGGTTCTAACACAAACTGCTCAACAGACACTCGTCAATATATTTCTCAACAAACAGAACATGTGAGTCCAGAGTCTGTGCAGGACCTCCTTGACTCCAGGTGCTGATCTGAGGCCAACAACGCGCAGTCATCATGAGCAGCTCCATCGCTCTGCATGTTTTTCACGTAATGAGATGTTGGCAGACAATGAGCTGTGATTAGAATATAAATGTAGGCCATTATGTCAGTGAATATATGGGAAATACTTTCACTGAAAAGACCCCCCCGACCACCGCCTCCTTCAGGACCCTCCCCTGCTGCTGTTCTCTGACCGCCCTAATGTCTGTGCTGCACTGCCACACTCCATCTCTGTCAATGCTTCTTCATCGGTTCTAATGACTAATTACAACTGTTACGGTGTCTATGGCCGGAGTGGGGAACCACAGACCATGTGAGCGAAGGAGACAGACCGTGTTTCTGGAGTCTGAACCAGAACTAAGAGACGTAGAAATGCAACTTCTGAGGTCGAGTGGAAGTGTTTTCTCAGGGCCTCTCCCTCTCATAAACCGCAGCAATTATCTTCCTCAGCCCCAAGAATGTGCAGGAAGGGCTGCTCCCTGACCACTGATGAGGTGAGAAGCACCCTGATGTCTGGGTGGCAGCACCAACAAACATCAGCTGAGTCATGACACTGATATGAAACAACCGACGTTAAAAGACGAGCCACCGATCTGGCGCGTCCCGTCAGCCAACGCGGCTCTTTCTCCTTCCCTTCTCCTTCTCTTACCTCTGAATATTTTTCTGGAATGAACGAAACTGGGTCAACCACACCGTCTGTCAGCGAGCAACAATCATTTCACCATGCCGATGGGACAGTGGCCAGAGGTTTAAAGTTCTTATCTTGTTACGGTCTGCTTTGACTTAGAGCAACACTCACAGTGCAGCGTCGCTCCCTCCACGTGAGCAGGATGTGCTTCAGCGAACAGCAGTGAAAAGAATACTTTATGGTGAATTCTTGCTCTGCGATGTAACGCCGTTACCGTGTCCTTTTATGACTTTAAAGTCAAGGAAAGCGGCGGCACGGACGCTTGTCTGCACCCGGAAATAGTTTGCATCTCAAGTGCGGAACATTACCGCCAAACTTGAAGCCTCTGACTTCAAAGTCTTTAACGCGGGTTGGAAGTCACACACGCCCGACAATAAACCTCTGTGGAGAAGTGGAAGAATCTGTCAAAGGTGTTCGACGCCGTGGTCGACCCGCTGAACACAGAGCTGCTGTTTGGTGCTGCATTCAAAGGGAAATATGGAGTAGGTGGTGGGTTCTTTACCTCCATTTTTCATCAATGCCCAGAGTGAATTCCAGGCTATGAATGGAGACGTCAACTTTGATGCTGGGAATCAAGGATTTAAGACGGAAATGTCGCCCACGTGAAGCTGACAGTGTGGACTGTTTGACGACAAAGAGTGACTCGTCAAAAATGATCAGGAAATCCAACAGTCATATACTGTATTTCTCTCTTTCTTCTGTTTACCTAGTCCGATTAGTCTTAGTCCATAGTTGACTAGGGATGTCCGATATTAACTTTTGGCGATATCTGATTTTGCAGATACATGCGGCAGTGGCGGCCTAGTGGTTAAGGAAGTGGACTTGGGTCTACAAGGTACCGGGTTCGAATCCCCCTACCGCCAAGTTACTGCTGAGGTGCACTGAGCATGGCACCATCTCCACACACTGCTCCCCGGGTGCTCAAAAGCTGCCCACAGCTCACTATGATGATGGGTTAAATGCAGATGTTAAACATTGTTGTGTGCTGTGGTGTGAATCACAACATTACAATGACATAAAAGGAATTTATTCTTTTAATTTCTTTAATATATACACTTGATATGACTGATAGCGACAAATACCACTGTTTGTCCCCAAAACTGTGGTAAACATCGCAGATCCCTATGTGATTCCAGTAAATTTGGCAAAATCTAATTATCGGATTTTCATTTTCGAAGGCAAAATTATTTTGGTCTTACTGTAATTGTGCCAAAATTTAGGCCAATGACATCAGATGGCCGATATTAACTGATATTAACTGATATTAACTTGAGATCATCCCTTATCCCTCAAGCTCTGTCTCCAAAAGAGGTGACCAAAACAACTCTTGACATTGTCCAGTGGAGAAGGTAGTGGTCAAGAGGAGTAGAACTACTAGATTTCCCTTTGACATCAACCAGAAACTGATGAAGTCCCTCAGTTGAGGAACGAAACAGCTTTTAACTCCAAGAAGTCCAGTTGCTGACAACTAAACATTTTGAAAACCATGTGTAGTTTACAGATCCTTCCAGCAGAGGGAGCACATCTGAAATCCCTCTGGAAGCCGGGGAAAAGAATAAATAAGAAAAATTGAAAACACTCCACTTCATCAAAGAGTGAAATTATTTACCTTTTCAATTGTTTAACTTCCGAAAATGTTTTAGATTCCGTAACGCCATTTTCAATCTTGAACTAATATGTTTGGTTACTTTGGTATGCAGCAGAATAGAAAACAAACCCAAACTTAGAAAAAGTTATTTATCCTAACAGACTCCTCCTGCTGTGATTCTGCCTGTTTTTGCCATCACGAAAACAGAGCTGCTATCATGACTCAACTGAAACGCTAAAACACTGGCACGTTTCTAATTTTCCATCACATCACACACACACACACACACACACACACACCAGCTTCCATCAGCTTCTGGTTTATTCCGTCTACCGTAAAGACGGACTTTACGACCTGGACCAATTAAACACCTCATGGTGTATTTGAACTGGATAATCACAGTTATGTTCTATTTATTACTCAGCTAATCACCGAGGCGTTACAGTAGGAGCAGACATCAGACTCTGGCTCTGTAAAAAATCCAGTTGCAGTTATCAAACAGACTCCTGCACCGACGCTAGGCCACAAACAGTAAAACAACAGGGGAGTAGATGAAGTACACAGACCTGAATGGAGTTTTTGTCAGTGTTAGTGTTGTAAATACTGCAGTATTTACAGCGGGCGTCCAACTCTCCAAGACAAACAAACAAGAGTTACAGGAACAAAAGCCTGAAGTGATGCAGGGGGTTTAACAGTTTGGCCAAATGAGACCTAGTGAAGTCAAGGAGACAAAATGAGTTTCACAACATTATAAGGCAGGCATGGGCAAACTAAGGCCTGAGGTCCAGATGTGGCCCGTTGAGCTTTTTAATGCGGCCCACCAACCTTATCCAAATTAAATAAAATTAAATAATTTATCTATACTATCATTATATATGTCGGCAATGGTGGCCTAGTGGTTAAGAATGCGGACTTGGTGTAACAGCATAGGCAAGTATTGTCAAACATACAGCCTGTGGCCCAAAACTGGTACACTACAGGGTTCATTCTGGCCTGCTTAAAAATTTCTTAAAGCAAAATAACACAAACACATGTAGTTCATGATGTGTTTGTAAAATAACTGTTAATTTAATATAAAGATTTTTGTCCTTAATTTTTTTGGGAGTTAATTCGATGATAAACGGCAGTGGTGGCCTAGTGGTTAAGGAAGCAGACTTGGGTCTGCAAGGCTTCAGGTTTGAATCTACCAGCTGCCAGGTTGCCACTGAGGTGCTACCTGGCAGCTCACCACCCACTGGAAGGCAGTCAATATGGTGGAATGTGATTTGGGTGGTGCCAGCCGCCCCTGTGACCCGGCAACGGACAAGCAGAAGATGAATGAACGAATCATTATACATTTACCTTGGCCTGCAATTATGTGTTTCCCCAGTAGATGATGCCATGAAGGGTATTGAAAATGTAGGATTTTAGGTCTTATACATGATTTTTATCTGCTATTGATCTTAGTTCAAACAAAAGATCCATCTTTCTGCTCTGAACGCAGCCCCCGTGTCCAATTTTAGGACTGATTGTGGCCCACGAGTCAAAGATTTGCCCACGCCTGTTGTAAGAAGAAAAAGCTGGAAAATAATTTTTTCTCCATGACTTTCCATGTCCTCTATATTCACCCTGCATTTCTTTGAGAAAATCATTTCGGGACAAACAGTTTAGGGAAAGCCCAGAAGATGAGCGTTTCCCATCCTTATCCAAGAAGGGAAGACGTTTGAGAAGAAAGCCAATGCATTACATGGCCTCGCTGTGGTACAGCGGAGTGAAAGATGAGCTGCAGTAAATTCCTGTTCCTCTTGAGAGAGTAGTGGTGTGTTGGTGCAGCCTGGTCCGGGCCAATTGTATTCTGAATTCCAGCCCAGGAGAGAGTCAGCTCACAGGAATCAGCTGTAAAACCCACTCAAATACTCGGGGTTGCAGTCTTTGGTCTGTCTGCCTACTGCATTACTGCACCAGATTTATTTGCTTTTCACTCTCCCAAATTATAGTTTATGCATCCTGCACCAGCAAGGTCAGAGATGACAGAATATGAGCCTGAGAAAATGAACCAAATCAAGGATTCTCATCATAAAACTGGTCTGTAATCCAGCAGGATCCAGGACAGGGTTAGACTCCACTGCCCGAGGATTTCACCCTGCCTGAAAATTTCAACAGAGAAAAGGGAGAATGTTGGAGCCAGACTGTAGTCCAGACCGGTGTGGTTGGACTGGGTTGGAGTCGAGGGGGTCCGAGTCAGAGGGAGATCTTGAAGAAACACGGCTCTAAACTTTAAATATGTCTCTGTTATTTCAACATTTAATTTCACAACATGGTTTTATTTTAAATATACAGCACTTTGTCTTTTAACGCGGCTCTTAATACGTCTGTCAGTGTGAAGGCTGGGGGTTTGATTTGGGGGAAACGGCTGCGCTGGAGGCAACGATATAATCCTGCCAGTGGAATGAAGAGATTTGAGAGGTTGTGGATTGATATGATGCTGCGGTCATTTCCACATTTCCCTTTCTGTAAGGAAAAGAGACTCTGGCTTATTAAGGGTAACAAAAATGTCATATGTGTTGAAAACAAAAAGGGTTTTTTGATTTGGGTTTTGGTTTATATTAAAGTATTACATTTATATTGGAAATGTTTGTATTTTTAATGAGAACTCTGAGGCTTTTACATCTTATTGACTCCATCTTTACAAGACTTGAATAGAAAAGTGCAAGTTTCCAAGTTCAGTTTCCATCAGACGATTCATCTTCCTCCTCTTATCCCTTCCTGGGTCACAGGGGCAGCAAACTCTACAACTGCCACCCAAATCACACTGCACCACATGTGGGTTTGAGCGGTGCTCAGAGAAGCTCAGTGGCAACAGGGCAGGTGGTGGATTTCTAACCTGAAGCCTTTTCAGAGCCAAGTCTGCTTCCCCAACCCCTGGGTCACTACTGGTAATCCAGCTCTCCTTGAGTGCCAGTTAAGCTGGGATGTAACTTTATGAATGTAACTTCCACTGCTGTGTAATAATATATTTTTTTTTATCCGGTCGAGGTTTTTTAAGTCCTTAAGGGCCACACAGAATGACTTGGCGGGCCACATTTGGCCTGCGAGCCTACAGTTTGACATGTGGTGTAGAATCTAATCTATTAACAGCAACAGATGAATAGATTGCTCATTGACATAATGTGTATAGGTTTAAATCAACATCAAGACCAAGCTGAACAGTAAGTAGCTAACTGGCTCTATACCAGGCCTGGGTAAACTAAGGCCCGGGGTCCAGATGTGGCCCGTTGAGGAATTTAATGCGGTCGCCAACCTTGTCTAAATTAAATCATTTATTTGTATGATCAATAAACTTCTGCCCTTTCCCTGCAATACCTTCAGTTCCCCAGTAGATGACATCAGAAAAGCTATAAGAAATTTGGCATTTTAGGTTTTATACACAGCCAAACAGGTATTTCAATTTATTTGGGGTGTGACGATTCACTCACATAACGATCCGATTCATATCTTGATTTACAGGCTACGATCCGATTCAGAAACAATTCATAAAAAATATTAAACCATCGATCCGGTTCGATCCAAATCCGTTTAGTTCGATCCAAACCGATAGAAAAAAGATTAATTTGCACATCCCTAATATATATATAAATATATATATATATATATATATATATATATATACATATATACATATATAATAAACATTTTTTTGCTCTTGCAAACGCTCTTGAAAACTGTTCGTCAACCCACTTTTGGGTCCAGACCCACCGATTGAGAACCGCTGTCAGTCATTGCTCCATACGACTGCACTCTGGCCCTCAGTCGTTGATTATTGTGTTTAGACAAAGTGAACCAACTTTTCTCAGTAATGGAAGTGAATGTGAGCTGTGGAAAGCTGCTGAACAGATCAGGTTGACAACATGCCAGTGTGCCCCTGGGATCTCATCAAACCAGGTGGTTCAGGTTTCTCTCAGTATGACGGGGCATTCTTCAAAAATGGCTACCGTACGGCGTCCCACGAACACCGTCTTCACCCACAGACAACACCAGCGTGTGTCATCGGCTCCTCCACTTTCCTCCAGCCTGAAGGATTTACCAGATTACGCTCTCTCATCTTTTCCAAAGCATTTTTCCCATACGATCGAGGAAATAGGGAAAAAGGAAGGCGTAGCCTGGACGTATTAACCGGCGTGTAATGCACATTAATGCATTTCCAGAAAACGGGTCAAACCAGAGCAGGGCAGAGCAGACCAGACGGGATGGAAATGTTTATCCAGACGTCAGAGAGGGTCTCCCCCTCTGCAGCAGACGTTCTATAACACAGGCAGACAACACAATACACACTGTTTCCAACGGGAGCTTCCAACATGGCTGTTAACCCGAGTGTGTCTGGATTTTCACTTAGAGCTCGCAAAATGGTTAAAGCAGCGAGGCTGTTTCAGTGGTCGTCTGCTGATCACTGACAGAGCGTGGGCTTGGACTTTGATGTCTGCGACTCTGCTGAGTCTGTGTGTTAGTGACGGTAAAAAGAAAAAAAAAACATATTAAAATATGAAACGAATGCAAACGAACAATTAAAAAAAGGAAAAAAAATAAGTTGAGGAGCTGCAGGAGATGATGTAGGCAGAGAGAGAGAGTAAGAATGAGAAATGGACAGAACTTCTGGACAACACAACTCCCATTTCTTCGGAAGCTATAAATTCACAAGTATAGGTTACAGCAGTCAGCCATGTGTACAACGGTGCGTGATGATATACGGCCCTGGAGGTATGAAAATAACTTATACACGGTTAAGGAATGTGTTTTGCAAAGTGAATTGGAGTAGAAAATGAGCGGTGGTTTAAACTAATGTAGACTTACGGCCGGTGCTGTGAAAACAACCAGCGCAGACTGGATGGAGTGACCTTTAATTCTGGGTAACAGAGGAGAAGGTGTGGTTTATGGTTGGAGCAGTGAGTAATGACAGTAAATCTGCTCTAATGTGTTGGTTTTTAATCTGCCGTGTGTTTAAAGAGTAGGTTTTTATACAGTCAACACTTAAACAGTCGGTGGAAACAAGAAACGTCATCAACATCTTATTTCCTGTTTCCTGTTCCTTCACCTCAGACTCTTTAGACCTGGAGGGAAGTGTTTTTATGGTTGACAAACCGTATTTAACACACACATAAGGCGCACCTGATTATATGGAGCGGGTTTTATATACAATCCATGCCCACACTTCCCCCTTTAAAGTTCTCATGGTGTCCTCTACCACGTCCGCCTTACAACAACACACACAAGCATATGTGCTATTTCAAAAAAGAGCGGGAGCAAAACAATACCCACACTTCACCCTTTAACGTTCTCATTGTGTCCTCTACTATGCCTGCCTTACAACAACACACACATACTGTATAGGGTGCACTGCACTATAGGTCGCGCCACACATTTTGAAGAAAACCTATGACTTTTATGTGCACCTTATAGTGGTGATAATACGGAAATACGAAAATTAAAAAGTCGATGAGGAAAGTATTAAAAATAAAACCATGCAGAAACATATGTCAACTAAAAGACCAGACTTTAAATGATCTCTAGCGTTTGCAACTCAACAACATCGAAATTACTGGAGATGTTTTAGACCGGGGGTGTCAAACTTGCGGCCTGCGGGCCATTTGCGGCCCATGGAATGATATTTTTTGGCCCCTGCCCCCAAAGTTTAATGTTGGTGCGGCCCACAAGATTTACAGTATAAGGGGGTTTCACTGCAAGTCAACAATGACAGAAATGGTCGTGTTGGATGCACACAGTATTAAAGTGGACTCTCCTTTGTTGCACTATTCGCCTTCTGCAGCAATCTAGACTTCAGACCATCTCAGTAAATGTCATTATAAAACTCCAACAATAAATATATGGTAAGTTTTTATATTTTATAGATTTGTTATCCACATTTTCTGATAACTTCTTCAGTTCTCATAACCCTGGTCCTCAGACTTCTTCAGGTTCATTTACTGCTAATTTGTTTTTGGATTTTTCTTCGCATCTGCAGTGTTGTTTCAGACAGAATTTATGGGAAACTTTATAAAAACCTTTTTTTTTCATTATTATGTAAAATTAGTCACATCCTAATCATTTTTCTCCAGATAACAAAAATCTAAATAAATAAAAAAAATTCTATATTTACATACACCAGGGGTCTCAAACTTATGGCCCGTGGGCCATTTGTGGCCCCCACCTTGATGTAAAAGTTGAATTTATAAAAATATTTTATAGATTTGTTCTCAGCATTTTATGGTAAATCCTACCATTCTCAAAACACTGATCAATAGCCTCCTTCTGGTTCAGTGTTGTATTACACAGAACCTATGGGGATTTTTTTTTG
>JAFBJS010002639.1:220237-297418 GCA_016785265.1 Paraplagusia blochii | reverse complement strand
ATCTTAGGCAATCCTCGCTCCTAAAGCCTCGGCTGTGTCTGCTGAAAAGCTTCACATTTCCAGTGTCCCTGGAAACCTGTCTCTTATACACATCTAGATGTGTATAAGAGACAGGTATTAAAGTGGACTCTCCTTTGTTGCACTATTCGCCTTCTGCAGCAATCTAGACTTCAGACCATCTCAGTAAATGTCATTATAAAACTCCAACAATAAACATATGGTAAGTTTTTATATTTTATAGATTTGTTCTCAACATTTTTTGGTAACTTCTTCAGTTCTAATAACACTGGTCCTCAGACGTCTTCAGGTTCATTTACTGCTAATTTGTTTTTGGATTTTTCTACGCATCTGCAGTGTTGTTTCAGACAGAATTTATGGGAAACTTTATAAAAACCTTTTTTTTTCTTTTACATTAAATACTGACAGCCTATGTGGCCATTTGGTGAAATGACAGTGGGGGCAGTGGTCCTCAACTTATTTGAGATTTTTGTATTGAACACTGAAAGCTGACGTGGCCCTTGGGTGAAATGTGTGGGTGGCGGCCCTAAACTTATTTATGCTATATAAATGATAACATATAATTATAGTAGTGATATATTAAAATAAACCATCTTCGAACATTATTTAATCATAGTTTCTCCGTGTCATAAAAATAGCACCTGTGTTTATTTTTCTTTTTTTTCTAACCTTGAAATCATTGACATAAATCACCAACAGGGCCGTAATTACCTTCTCCACCACCAGGGCTGGCTGTAATGCTACCAGATGTCACAGGCACCTCTGAAATAATGACCTTACACCTTTTTCTCACTGATGGAGTGATAAATGCTACAAGTTCTCCCTCGGGTTTCCAAAAAAAAAAGTCTCCAAGGGCTTAACTCCAGGTCTGGAAGCCCCTGCCAGGTGTGAGGGGCTGCAGAGGGGCCGAGCTGAAGCCCAGAAGACTTAGAATAAATACTAACATCACTGAGGGAGCGCTAACTGACCAGGGCTTCATGAAGACAGGGCTGGTGTGAAGCTGAAGCTGGGAATGTGCTGTTATTGAAACATCTGACTGCTGCGTGTCAGAGTTTTTAATCATTAGACGAGACTGTGCGTAGCTGACTGGCACTTTAATGTGTTGTCAGAAAGTCTTCCGACTTCTCCAAGACGCTCAGATTAAGACGATTAAGAGAGAGGAAAATAAAACAGTGTTTGATCCAAAAGCAATATCCATTAATGCTCTCGTCTCCTCCCCCCGGTCTGGCAGCGTGTGTGAAAATCTCAGCGACTTTATTTACTCCCCTCCAGGGGGAAACATCGCAACTTCGCTGAGAATGGAAGTCTTCCACAGCGAAGAAGCCGGGTCTACGTATACTTTCCTGACTCGTCCCACTGCGTTCCAGCACATGGTCCACTTGTGTTGTGTCCCACACATAGCTCAGGAGGGAGAGTGATGGACTACGTCCCACGTTTCCTCAGTAGGTCTGGAGAAATTAGGTTAGGGGTTGAAACAGAGGTGAGGCAGGTTAAAAGGCCTGCGGGGAGAGTGACGGCTCGGCTTAGTTCCTCGCGATGATGTGTGCACACACCAGGGACAACGGGAGTGAGACGGAGAATTGAGTGAATACATAAAAGAATAAAGAGAGACGAAGACAGGAGTGAAGGCCCAGACACAGATGTTTTATCAGGATTCACTGAGGCGTAAAGAAGGGGGGGAAGAAATGGAGCAATGAGGACGGGAACACGTGCAACAAGTTGGTCTTAATCACTGGCAGTTAATGACACAACTCTTACATCAGCTCCCAAGTTTCCTGTTGATTGACCTTTTTTGCAAAGTTTTTTGGCAGTTTGACTACGGAGGAGTCAGAGGACAGGGTTTAAACATCAGACGGACAACGGACGTGGATCCTGGTCAAGTTTATCTCCAAGAGAAAGACGTGTGGACAGAAGTCCCAAACACAAATGTTAGACACGTAGAGTTCACATTAAATGTGACATCTTCTAACTTGAACATAAGGCAACCTGATGTGATCAATCGGACTGTGATGGTCCATGACAATATGATTCCCACTCCAGCATTGTTCGGAACGCCAGTTGGAAACATATGAAGTACTGTGTGGACATAAAAAGTAAGGACACACGCCCTGAGGTTTTGGGGGAAGTTGGTGGTCTGGTGGTTAAGGAAACGGACTTAGGTTCACAAGGCCCCCAGTTCAAATCCCCCTACGGCCAAGTTACTGCTGAGTACCATGCTCTCAGCATGGTACTGTCCCCACACACTCGTCCCCGGGCGCTGGCTCAGCTAGCTGCCCCCTACTCACTACCGTGATCGGTAAAATGCACAAGTCAATTTCCCAAAAAACCTTGGGACGAACAACAACATCCTTTTTTTTTTCTTCAATATCTTCTTCATTTTAATGCCTGGTTCCACTAAAGATACATGTGTTTGGACAAATATATATATATATATATATATATATATTGACAAAATTAATTCTCAGTAGCAACCAAATTCACTTCATGGACAAGATCTTCCACCAACACCTGCCAAAAACATTGCTCTTAGGGATTCCAGGCCAGGTGCGTCCATACCATTGGATTGGGGACAAAATGGAGTCAAACCCAGAACCACTCCTTACACTGCATCACTGACAGATTATTGGTTCAAGGTTTTGAAACTACTTCAATGACAGCATGACCTGTTGGGTCAATATGTTTTTTGGTTGTTTACAGGACCAGACGGATTATTTTTTTTTGGTTTGCTGATTGATTACTCATTAATTACTTGGCAGGAAAATTGTCAACTCTGACCAAAGATTTGTCCATAGATTAGATGTCCTTTTTGCTGCTTTGAAGTTAACGAATAACTCCATGGATTAATTATAGGAGGTTGACAAAAAAGACTTCCATCAACATCCTCATTATCACATTACCTCCACTAGAGGGTGCTCTGTCGTCTCCTTGCCATGTTTAGCGTAATCAATCTATCAAACAACACCTAAAATAAAGACTAACAGCTCGTGACGTCGTTTTTAACCAGGTGACAGCTAGCCTGATTTTCCCACACTCTTTCATTCATATGGACTAACTTCCGACACCGGCGGAGCACCCCCTGGTGTCCTCTGGGAGACCTTACTTTTGCAACGGGCCCTTAGTATTTACGATCTGCGTTCTGTAGCTAAAACATAACATACCGATGTACTTGCTCAAGGTGAAGCGCAAAAGTGAAATTTCCATGAAAACGCGAGGGAGCGCACACAGATAAAGATAACAAGGAGGAGGAGGAGAAGGAGGAGGAGAAGGAGGGGATTTGGTTTATGATCTGCAATATCCTGCCAGAAAATTTTATTGGCTTCTTAAGTGTGTAAACTTGGCCCTAGCGACAGGCCGTTAAGTGGCGGTGACCTTGGAGTGCCGTTGCCCCCTAGTACCACCAGACGCGCTGCCCCTTCCTGACCTCGGGGCATACGATCTTTCACCTCCGTGACGTGAGGCTAATAAATTAACCAGCCGACAAACTTGGCCCAACTTCCAGATTATCTGGGACACACATTTTGGGTTTGTTTATACAGCGTAAGTGTGTGAGTGTGAGGTGGTCATCAAGCCCAATCATCAATTTACATGGTGCTTGTAAACACATGTGGTTCTGGATAGGTTTATGGAAGGATCGGCCCAGTACTGGACTGATTAATAACACCCTCGATTAGACCGAGCTGTAAACTGAGGTGTGAGAAAGTCGAGCTGAGGAGAGGAAGCTGTTTTAATGGATGGGAAGTTCTGGACCTACCCCTGAGGATGTAGTTCTGGTAGTTCTGATCGGCCTCTGCTCCGACCTTGATCAAACAAGTCAGTCCTTCGGCCACAACGAACTCGTGCACCAGGTCTTTGTCATCCTGGAAGGAAAATGAGAAGAAACTAGTCAGAACCATGTGCAGTCGCTGCTGGATTCTTGTTCAGGGCTTTGCACCAGTAAAAAAGGAGTGTCCACACTTCTTTGTCTTGTCAGCTTCTTTTCAAATGACCAGGCTGAAGTGATCTACCTAGATTGAAAACTCAAAAACTGGATATCTTACTCTCTACACCAGATCTGGGCAAACTAAGGCCCGGGGGCCGGATGCGACCCGTTTGGTGTTTTAATCTGGCCCGCCAAACTTGTCCAAAGTACACTGTTAATTTATATTATTGTTATTCTTCCATGTTTTCCCTGCAAAGCCAACATTTCCCCCTATAGATGGTCTCAAAGAGGCTTTCACCTTTATTCAATACTATACTCACAATTTATCTTAGTTTATGGAAATACTCAATGTCTCTGATCCTGTCCTCGCCCCTGACTCAATTTGTAGTACCACCTGTGGTTTGCGCGTCAAGAAAATTGCCCAGGCCTGGTCTACGCTGCACGACATTAACACATGTTATACTGTCTGACTCAATATCTTTATTATTCTCACTTTATCCCAGTGATTATCATCTTAAAATTGAATTAAATCACTTGTTTTTATTTTTTTTTGAGTTTGGAACCCTTGGAATGAAGGTTTTCTTTACTATTATTTTATTTTTTATTATTTTTTATATATTTTATATTATTATTTTTTTTATTATTTTTTTGTTATTGCTCAGGATCTACCAGCACTCCTTTGGTAGATCCTGATCTACCTATTGGATACCCATAAACAGAACGGACTATAAACATCTTTCTTATTTGTTCTGGAATTAAAACGCTTATCTACAAGGATTGGTAACTGGTGAATTCCTTTTTCCTTCTGAAGGGTTTTAGAAGGTTGGAGAACGGGCCGTCTTGGAACGCAACCCTGCGTCCACTGTGTTTGGGACGTTGTTAGTTCAACGTTCTTTCTAAGCAACAGCCAAGTTGTTTTTCTTTTTTTGCTCTCAGCTCGTACGTCCATGTGGGTCAGAGAACAAAGCAGACCTAGGTTTTAGGAGGGCATATATGCTAATATTCATGTGAGGCCCATATGGACGCAGCTGAGAGACCCACATGTGTGTTTGACTTTTCAGCTGACTCCTCACGAGAACAGAAGGGTCTACTTTGAAATAACTGAAATATCTGTTCTCTAACATCTCACACAACTGCTCAGCTCTGCTCTCCTTCAACTGCAGGGAGTTCAGTTTTATGGTTGGAGCTCATTCTTGAACCCAATACAATGTGGGCTTCATTAGAAACACAAATTGGAGCACATGCATTGGCCAAGACGAAAATATCTTAATTTTTACTTTGTTAATATGGATTCATGGGCCACAATTGATACTAAAATTAGACACAGGGGACGAGTCTGGAGCAGAAAGATGGAAATAAGACTCTTTGAACTAAGATAAATAACATGTAAAAGTCATGTACAAAACCTAAAATCACAGATTTTTAATACCCTTTATGACGCCATCTACTGGGGAAACCCATTATTGCAGGGATAGGCAGAAGTATAATGATAATATCAATATATATTTTTTTAATTTGGACAAGCTTGGTGGGCCGCATTAAAAGGCTCAATGGGCCGCATCTAGCCCCCGGGCCTTAGTTTGCCCATGCTTGGTTTAGTTTCATCACAAGAATGAAGGTATCTATAACGGTCCCTGAGAGGTCCAGGAACCCCCTTTTGAAGATCTCTAATCCTTAGAATTCTAAAGTAAAAAGTTGGTCTTCGTGTCAACTGTAACTGTAGTGACGGCCGCCATCGTTCTGCAGCTTCGACAAAGAAACTTCTGTCACTTCTGTCATTTCCCAAAGTTTGCCTTGAATGAGAAAACCACCTGTCTGTCACACACCTGTCTGTTATCCCGTTGTTATTGTAAAGATTTAGCCTGTCTAATAATTCCACTCTGCAGGTGGGAGACTGAGCAAAACAGCCACACATGCTGTGAGGGGGACAGAGGTCGGTCGCCCTCGGGCGGAGGCCTTCTCTACTGTAAGTGCTTCCAGATCAGCTTCACCTGTGATGGAGACTCCAGAGCAGTGAAGTAACAGAAGGACATCGGACCCACGCACTGTACTGTGTGTATAAATACCTCAGAGTGACCGACGAGGAGTTCATAGAGTGAGAACTCCTTTTTTTTTTCTTTTTACACCAGAAGATTTTTCAACATTCATTACAACTGAAACCTTCAAGGCCAAGAAGTAAAACACTCGGCACGATCGGCTGTAAATCTGGATTCATGCTTGTTGACATCTGACTCTTTGACTCTGCAGGATCTAAAACCTGGGCAGAGTCCTAAAATTGGACAGGCTGTCCAGGTTGAAGGCAGATAGATGGAATGTTCGTGTGAACTAAAGATAAATGACATGTAAAAGTCAGGCATAAATGTCAAAATGATTCAATTCCTTCAGCTTTCAGTACGCAACTTGTGGGCATAGCATGGAAAAGGCAGAAGTATCATCACCCAAGTTTGATGGGTCAGGATAGAAATGAGTCGCATCCGGCCCCCAGGCCATAGTTTGCCTCTCCTTGATCAAAGGTTTTTGATTGCAGGCCAAAAGTGGGCCTAAAATTTCAGATCAGATCGGTGGAGCTGAACTTGAGTAAATGACATATAAAAGTCATGCGTTAAGGGTAAAAATGCCAATATGCTTTTAACCATATCTAGGCCACCTACAGGGAAAATGCTGAAGTATAAGAACAGAAACAAAACATATATTAGGACAAGTTTGCTGGGACAGATTACAAAGTAAGATTAAGATTAAATTCCTTTTTTTGTCATTGTGATTCACACAACAAAATTTGACCTCTGCATTTAACCCATCATCAAAGTCAGCAGTGGGCAGCTTTTGAGCCCCCGGGGACCAGTGTGTGGGGACGATACCATGCTCAGTGCACCTCAGCAGTAATTTGGCGATAGGGGGATTTGAACCGGGGACCTTGCGGACCCAAGTCCGCCTCCTTAAGCACTAGGCCACAACTGCCGCCAAATGCTAGATTCATGACAGAAGTGGGATGGGCCACATCTGGCCCACAGCCCTTATTTTGCCTGTGCCTAATATTTTCACAAAGGACTTTATTTATTGTGTAATCAGCTGCTGTGCAGCATAGTACCGTATAGAAGAAGCTCTTCACTAAACTATAAAAAATGCAGTGTGTTTGCATTATAATTTGTGCCCATTGTGTTACAACAGCTCTGTCTCCAAATCTGATTTTAAATTTCAGTGAAAATAATTTACTTTACAGCCACTGACAGAACCATCAGGGTCCATTTGTGTCTGAATCCTATACTTAAGACCAATGATGTTGGTTTCCTTTAATAAAGTGAAGGAACAATAAAGAAAATTTACCTGAAAAATCTGCTTGAGAGAGAAGAGGGCTCTCCTGAGTTCACGTCCAGTTGAGTTGTAGAGTTTCTCTGTGTAGGGAAAAAAGAGAGAAGTCAAGTATAAGTAAGTTGAATAAATATATTTGGTTTTTATTCAATAAAATAAACAGCCTTCAAGGAAAAGGATGTTGGACTGATAATTTTGATGCCTGCGTTTTTTGACATTCTCTGAGCAGGTTTCACAGTCTACCAGAGAGTGGCAGCACTGAGCCCGCACCGTGTTCACTCCTCACACTGCACAAACTCACACTCTGACTCAGCAAAAGCCTCCAGTGACTGCAGCAAACACAACAGCTCACACTCCACTCCCCAGTCCAAGGCAGGAGGAGGACGACAGCTCAGTCCAGTCTCTCTGTGTGTTGTCTGTCTGTCTGCCTGTCTGTCTGTACAGACTCAGTGTTTTTTACACATGCACAGATATTTCTTTGCCATTTTCACATGGATTTGTGCAACCTTCATTCCAAGGGTTCCAAACTCAAATGTTTGGAACCTTTGGATTGAAAATATACTTTCAAATATATTTTTTGAAGATATACTTTCAAAGGGCAACAACGTCATCAGATGTTATAGATATGGTTCCATAGTGTAGTGAAAAGTGTGCATGGATGGATGCCTCCAAAACAGAGAGTCATTGGTTTGAGTCCCAAAAAAAGCACAATCTTGGTGTCAAGCAGTATTGGGCAAGTTACTTTAAAAAAAAGTTCCATTACTTTACTTGTTACTCTGAAAAAGTAACTAGTTATATGACTAGTTACTAAATCATAAAAGTAACTAATAACTAGTTACTTTACTTAAAAAAAAGGTTTTGTGTTCCCTATAAGGCAAAAAAAGAAGTTCTGATTGGCTTAGCCTGAAACGTTAACCTATGACAACCAATCATCGCTCCTTTTTAGTTAGTGTGCACGGCCGTCTTTCACTCATGACTGACAGGCAGCAGACAGACTCCACTGACACAGTTCTGTCTCCGTGGACAGGAGAAACCGTCCATTTCGACCACAGATAGTAACGAGTAACGAGCCCCTTTACACCACTGTAACAATAATGGCGTTACTGAATGGGGAAAAGTAACGTGTTACGTTATTAATTACCTAGAAAAGTAATTTTGTTACGTAATGGCGTCACAAGTGACGCGTTAGTCCCAACACTGATGTTAGGTTGATATATAGGGATGTAAATGTAAAAAGGATGTAAAATATTTACATAGATCTAGAGTATTTGTCTTGTGTCAAACGTATACACAACCACATACGTTTGACAGAACTCAGTACATAATCTGCACGAGTCTGGACTCTTCTCCTCCACTGCAGCTGTTCAGCTCCAGATGAGCAGAGCAGTGATTTATCACCGTTGCACTGTGAGTGTGTCTGAATTGCTACTTCAACACCAAGACGTACAATCAAGAGAAACAAATAAGACGGAAAATCCAAAGCGAAAAAAACACTGCCTTGAAAACACTTTTCATGCAGATCTGCAGACAAACAGAGAAGGTCTCTGAGCTCCATAAGCTCCACGAGCTCCTTGTCTTAACCAACAGCTGCCACTGATTCTATTCAGAAGTGTGAGAAACATGCAGTGAAGAGCACGTATGCACTTGGGAGTGGGAGCAACAAGACTCTATTCATTATTGTCGTTGGCCTCCTCCTCATCCGTAGAGTAAATCTCCTCCGTTGACGAACTGTGAGTCGGGAAAATGGGAACAGTTGCCAGATCAGTTGGCACAAGCAAAACACATTTGGACCAGGAAGCAGGAGAAAACCTTCATGTTGTATGATAACAAAACATCATTTTCACAACACAGTAATTATCAAATGCATGTTTTCTCCTTTTTTTCATGACTTCATACTTTTTTATTGTTTTATGCTTTTTGGAAACAGTTTTTGAGTTGGCATAGGTTTCATACACCATATGCAGCTCTTGTGGGACCCTTAAAAATGTCCCCAGACTGAACAAGTGAAGGACTATGATGAAAATTTGTAGCGTAGTCCAGGGACACATTAACATAACAACTAAACTCACTAATTGGAGTAATACATCAACTTTAGTGTCTTTTTGTCGTTTTTGTTTTACTATTAATGAGCTCTGCTCAGAAGATGATGGTGCTGAGTTTTTCTTCCGTTAACAAGCAATGAAATGTTTAGAGGACAGTTGTGAGACCAGCTGAGATGTATGGGTTAGAGACACTAGGAGTAGGTAGAAGACAGGTGGCAGAGCTGGAGGTGGAGGAGTTAAAGATGTTGAGATTCTCTTTAGGAGAACAAGGATGGACAGGATCAGGAATGAGGTGATTAGAGGGACAACACAGACAGGAAGGTTTGCAAAGGTCAGCAAATCAACACTTTCCATCTCCCCCTGTCTTCTGTGTCTTCTACTCTGACTCCAACAACCTCCATGTTCTCCCTCACTGCATCCATCAATCTCCTCTTTGTCTCCAACTTAGACGTAGACTGTCTAAGTCTAAGTCGGAGACAAAGAGGTTAAGAGAAAAAGCTAGAGAAGACAGATTGAGATGGTTTGGACATGTTTGGAGGAGGGACAGTGGATACATTGGTAGATAATGATCCTAGAGATGGAGCTACCAGGTAGGAGACAAAGAGGAGATTGATGGATGCGTGGTTAAGTGGCTTGAATTTAATAAGACAACACGCTGGAATCAAACACCTCCCAATCCAGTTGCATCAGAGTTGCATCTGTAAACAAGTCTTTGACCATGATTTTATTACTTTGGAGGAATTTGCAAAGACAAGTGTGTTTTGAAGAATCTCTACAAGTCTGTGAGAAAGGACCGTCTTCTTTTAACAGCAAAGTTCTGTTAAGATGGTGACTAACTACAAACAGAAGAATCCTTTCTACTGTAGAGGAATATTTGAAATTTATGAATACTTAATAAATCCGCCATTAACACTTGTCACTTTGATATTTTTAATGCGGAAACTAGCAAATCCTTTAAATCCTAACATGACAATCACTGTGTCAGTAAGTGGGGAAGTCTCACATTAATCTTTGTCGATATGCAACTTTGCAAATACTGTCCAAACACTTAATTTTCCGATAAATGCTGCGTTTGGTCCCAAACATGAGATTTAACGTCTTAGAAGCCTACATGGGATTCTAGTAAATTTGGCAAAACGCAGCTTTATGTTAGAGTTCATTGTCATTAGCGGAGAAGAAATGAAGCGATCATACCGATCTTACGTAATAATTCTTATATATCGAAAGTCCAATATTATCGGACAACCTTAAAAGTGTTTTTAAAGCAGGCTGCTGGTGAACACCGGTACTACAGCTGATTTTTTTTTTTTACCTTATTCTTTACTGAAAAATCCCCAAAAAACCAAGTCTGTTATCTAATTATCAACTAGTATTGCCTTTCCACAGGACAAGGAGGGAAACCATGTGTCTAATCACTGGTTTTAAACACTAACTTCAAGGCCACTTGCTGCTTTAGCCCCTATAAGTGATAATGAGCTGGTCTTCTACCAGACAACCGTTACCATGACAACTGGCAGAGCAACAATGTCAACAAAACTTACCCATACCCCACCCAAGTTACCCAAAACCTCCAACCACATGATGGACTAATACATAACATGGTTTCAACCACTGGGCTGCGCTGTGGTGTGTTAACATTTAGTGTTGTCTGTAGTTCATAAAATAAGGATAGGATTGGTCAGAATCCAAATTTTCCTAGGGTTGTCGTTGGATACGTTTTTGTCCAATAGGAATCCAGCTCCTGGGAAACAAAGAAGACACTGTCTGATGAATAGAATACACAATAATGGACATATTTACCTTGAAAAATCAATCTGGACACTTGATATCTACAGTTCAGATTATAACCGAACCAGAGACCGAGTTACTTCAATATACATCGCTATGTTCACGTCAACGCCGGGATCCAATCCTGTTGTCATTAACTTTTCATTGCACAGCGTAAAAATGACAGGAATGCACAAGAGCGTTTGAGGACACGGAGCAAATTTTTTTTGCAGCTTTCACCGACTCATACCTGGCAGTGGAACGAGTCCGGAACAAGTCCGCAAAGTCATCCTGAGATTCTTCAAACTGATGCACCACAGAAAGAAGCTGGTTAGCTATCTATCCTGCTAACTCTGAAATCTACAGTTGCATTTTCTCAGCCTGCAATCATGGTGGTCCCATAAATCTAACAATCATATTTGTGGCGCTGGACGTTTCCACAATTATCAGGAATGTAGCCGCAGCTAAAAAGACTCTGTAGTGGAGTCTTGAACAATCATAGTTCAAAGTAAGTCATGGGTCGGGACTCGTCAGTGATAAATTCAGTTGGGCCCGATTGTCAAACCCAGAACTCAGCTGTGTCCAAGCTTTTCTTCGGCTTAAAAGGGACCTAAATGGATTGAACAATGACTTTAAGATGCTCCCATTGTTCTGTTTGAATGTCCAGTCGTGTCGTTCAAGATCAAACAGATGATTTTCATTAACAAGGGACATAACAATGCAAGTTATATGTTAGCTCTGTGTCTCCCACGGACAAGCTAAGGCATGAGGTTCATGGGCTTGCACCTCAAACTTCTCCAAATTCATATATTCATCCATTTTCATCAGCCTATCTGTTATTGGGTGACTGTACGGTGTGAACCCATTGGAAGTTATGTGGATTGGGACGGTGCAGCTGAGGGATTCCAACCTGAAGCCTCAAAGACCCAACAGTCAGGGCACCACTGCCACCTACCGTATTTTCGCGACCATAAGGCACATCGTACCGTACCGTAAGCCGCAGTCTCACTTTTGTGTGCCATTACTATATTTAACACACACATAAGGCGCACCTGATTATAGGGCGCGGGTTTTAATTACAATCCACGCTCACACTTCCCCCTTTAACGTTCTCATGTCCCCTACTACGTCCGCCTTATAACGACACACACAAGCATACAAGTGTGCATATTTAAAAATGGAGCAAAACAACGCCCACACTTCCCCCTTTAACGTTCTCATGGTGTCCTCTTCTACGTCCGCCTTACAACAACAACACACAGGGCGCACTGCACTACAATGCGTGCGGCACATTTTGAAGAAAATCTTTTAGGTGCGCCTTATAATCGTGATAATACGGTAACTTCTGCAAATTATATAATTGATCTGTATTGTGAAAATACCTTTGCCATCCCCCTCCAACGCCCATGTTTTCCCAATAGGTGGCCTAGAGAAGGCTAAAAGCCTTTAGCCTTTATGCATGACTTTTTAGCTAGCATCATCGATCTGCTCCTAGCACATTCACATGACCAATTTTAAGACCATTGCAGCAGCTCATAAGTCAAAAAGTTTGCCCAAGTTTGTCCTTGACTAGAGAGAATGGTGCATTCAAGGTCTGTGCTGTAGGAGAAATGGATTTTACTGCTCAACTACAGTTCTCTCTGTCTCTTGTTTTCTCAAACCACCAAAGACTTATGGTGGACCATTATGGTGTTGTGACCGGGCAACATGTGGCCCTCAGGCCTCTATGTGAGCTTGCGGGACCATCTAGACTACCAGCAGTCCTCCAGGTACGGTGCCATAAGGAGTGGGCAGACTCATTTCTCCACAGAGATGTGATCAACTCATCTGTTTTGGATGCTGTAACTTCCAGAAAGTGCCATAAAGTGGAGAGGATGACCTCCACTGTGCATGCTTTGTGCAGCAGGCAGAACACATAAACCACATCCAAAGCACAGCCAGGAAACCCACAAAGACCCCACTGGGCAGGACGTCCCAGTGGTCCAGGCTGTAAATTCAACAGAGGAGTGGAGTTCAGACAAGGAGGTGGGAGGGAGCAGGGGGGAGTCAGTGGATTGGTCAATAATGTCCCTAAGATGTATTATGAAGGAAAGAGTTGAAATTGATACAGTAACAGTAGTAGTAGTCAAACAGTACACAGCATGTACTTCCCTGCATACAAAAACATGTAAATATCCCCACAGGGTCCAGTTTGTGGACGTGCTCTGTCCGTGTTACCTGTCAGGACCATAAATCTTCAATTAAAAAAATGGACAGGGAAAACTGAAGACGGGAAGTTACTGCCAAGGAAAATAAAACGGATGTGTTTTACTCACTAATGAAGTAACTCCACAAAGACGGGAGTAAATTTCTGCTGTAGCTCCAGGAATCCTTCAACTAAACAGGTTCAAAGTTTTTAAATGTAGATTTAAATGCGAAAATAGCGTTCAACGTTGGAAATAAAAAACAACAACAAAAACAATATTAATGGTTGTTTATACGCAAAACTTTTAATAAGGGACATCTTACACTTTTCAATGGGTAATGTTGGCTTAATATTAGTATTATTACTGTATTTTCAAGACGCGGGTTTTATATAGAATCCATGCCCACACTTCCCCCTTTAACGGTCTCATGGTGTCCCCTACTAGGTCCGCCTTACAATAACAATGCACGCAAGGCGCCTTATGGTCGTAAAAATGTATGTAATATCAGTTTGTTTTTTTCTTCCAATAATAAAAATCTGATAACACACTGTCTGTGTTATTGAAATATTGCGTGAATCGAGCAAACAGTTGCATATATAGCTAACAGTTGATATTGGAATCGGAAATTAAGTGTCTGGAGAATATTGGCAAAACTTAATATTGGACATCCCTCCTTTAAATCCATACAAAATGTTTAAAGAACTTTGTCAGAAACTCCTCCATGAAAGATCTCTTCTAAAAACATGAGTTTTTTAAGTTTTTCTTGCCTGGGACTGAATCTTTAATTAAGAAAACTTCATGTACTGCACCCCGTCCAGTCAAAGCTGGACCTCGGAGAAGGCCCTGCCCATGTCTACATTTAGCCGTGACCCGAAGAGTCCTGACGGTCAGTAAAGGCCACAGACTCCATGAGACGGACCAGACCAAGGTCGGCAGAGTGCTGCCAGTTATTAGAAGACGGCCTCTGTTGGCCAGTGTCACCACATCAGTGCCCGTCATGGAGCAGACACTCAGTCATTTCACTCACAATCCTCAATCTTTTCCTCTTTTCCTGAGAAAATCCCAAGTTTTCACTGCTGTCAAGTCTCTTTCCCACTGGTTAAAATATAACTTTGAAACCAGTAGATTGTAATATACTGTATACTGTGTTCTTGCCCAGCAGTCATGGACTTTCCTACAAGGACAAACAACTACAATACAAACAAAATTATGGGATGCAGAACGCAGAAAGAGAAGATTCCCTTTCCTATGGACATGGTGGAACATAAAGAACTCTTAGCAGAGTTAGCTCTGATCAAATATCCTTAGCCTCATAGCATAATTGCCTAAGTCATATTTCAATTTTTTTGGAAAACATGAAAAAACAACACATTTGTATTTTTTATTGAAATGACTTAGGCAATTATGCTATGAGGCTAACGATAAACCACAGTAGATATTATAAAATAAGAAAGAAACAAACCAAGCTTCACAGATAAGAGGACAAAACCCAATTCCAATTAAGTGTTGCTCGTTTATACAGATCTTTATGGTTTTTCAACCTAAATAAAGGAGGAAATAGACACCGCCTCTGTCTCACCTCATGATGCAACATTTCTAACAACCTGCAAACCGTGACATGCTACGAAACCAAATGAAAATGTTATGTTGTTGTGTTCCCCCAACCCTTTATTGCGTTACGGACCAGTTCAATGTCTCGTACTAATTTCACGGAGCAGTCGTTAAGTTGTAGCAGATAAATACCCCTTAACAAAAATTCAATTTCTGAATTTCTGAAAAATTTTCCAACCTATAAAATCTTCCTACCGGAATTAACTGTGCATGCACGCAACAAGGATTTCTCAGGTGCACCCAACCTATAATTTTCTCCTACCGGGTATAAAAAGCTAGAATTTTGTATCAATGACTCTGCGTAATTTTGTGTTTATTGTTGTTGTCTTCACTGAGAAAATATTTCCTAATCAAATGTAGTTGCACAATTGATGATGGAATCCTAGCCATTCTATTGGTCAGTTCTTTTGTTGATATGGGTATGGATCAAGTGGAAGTAATAGCCAGATGGGGCCAAAAGGAAACATTATTTCTTTGCGGCCCGGCACCAAGTCACCCACGGACTAGTACCGATCCCTGGCCCTAGACCACAATAGACCACACTATGAAGTATTGAGTTATAACAAGTCAAACTATATTCATTCAGCAGGTAGAATAAATATGGTGTAATATTAAGATAATGCTGATTAGAACAGATTGACAGATTGATTGCCCTCATTAACACTGCACAAAAAAAATCCAAAACCCACAAAAAAACCCTTAGAACCATGTAACAATTTTCAAGTTACTTATTTACAAGTTTCTACAAAGCAGTAAAGCTCCTTCTTCTAGCGCCAACCCGTCCCTGTGAGGGGGAAAAAACCTCTTAATCATGAAGAGAAAACAGCAATAATTAACAGCACAGACCTCCCAACATGTGCATCAGTCTGTAACGTTCTTCTTTATAGACTGGGTTTTTCCTACTCACTCTTTTATATCCCTGTTACCTGAACGCAAACATTCAGTCAATAAAACCAGATTTCCGAGGCTGAAATGGTGCAGGTAAGAATGACTTCACTTCCAAAACGTTCCGTTCTCCACATCAAGCTGGTGGTTAGAACTCGATAGAAAGTAAGTTGGAGAATCTGAAGTAGAAGTACGTGTGTACACAGGGGCGTGTACGTGTTTGATAAAATAAAATGCACAGAAGAAAACAGACAATAATTAATTTCTTCCCCCTCGTGTGGGTTATTTTTTCTTCAAAAACTTAGACATAGTGAAGGGGAGACATGTGGACACGATGGTTTAGATTAGAGAACACTGAAGTCGGGGGCCACACAGACTGAAGAAGCTTCTTCTCGTTGGTAACAGGAAGGACTGCGAGGACCCACGGGGTGTGAAAGTCTCCGAGCAGACACGGAGCTAAATCACCAGACAGGAAGACGATCAGGAGCGTCCTATAAATCTGGCTTTAATCTGGAGATGTGAAAACAGTTAACCTACGTGGCTGCAGTGTTTATACTCCACTCCCTCCGTGTGTGTGTGTGTGTGTGTACATATGTGTGTTTTCTTAGCCCACTGCAACCGCTTCACCATAATGATTTGTGCGGCCGCAGCACAGTTATTACCTTGTTGTGTTGTAGGTTAATTACACCTTCAGGAACGTGCAAATAAACCATGCTAATGAATTCTGATTTGATTTCCTCCACAGATGTCGTACCTCCACTTCCTCCACACACTGCGCCTCTGGGGAGCAGTGAGGAGATCAGATTGCTGGGCCGTGACACCCTATCCTGGCAGAGGCATTTGATAACAAGGCCTGCTGGGTTCCAATAAACACAAAACCGGGCCCGCTGAGTTCAACGGCTCCCATTGTCCCCGTGATACGAGGGGGGAGTTGGACTGTTGTGTTTACTGATGTGTTTACCCTGGACACTATGAGGAAGTTTACATTTTGTCAGTCACAATAACTCCACATCTTTGGGTGGTTAAATGTTCCGCAGCCACAGCAGGGTCTACTGCTCGGCCCCTGAACTTTTTTATTATTCCTGGGAGATCCAACGTGTGCAGCAGTGGAGTTAAAGGGCAGCTAATTATATCCTGCTTGGTTTCTTCAATAAACTGTACGTTAAGCAGCCGTCAAGATGCTATCGGACGCTGTCGGAGAGAAACGGCAGATAAAGCCGAGGTGGAATCTGCAGAATTCCAGATGAGGACAGAGCCATGACAGCAGGGCCGACGTGAGGACAGACAAATCTTTCATTAGTGCCCGTCCGTCTAATGAATCATTCCTTAGCTACCAGGTGGGGTGACCCTCCATCCAGACCTCAGTAAACTTCCTCTTTTCTTCTTGTTTTATAGTCAAATGCCTCCTTTTCACCTCCCCAGCAGGGATTCCCTGCTCTCTTCGACACTGACACAGATAGTTAGTGGAGCGAAGAGCAGACTAATGACACGGAATCGTTCAGCAGAACTAACAAAGGTCTGACACGTAGACAGAGCAGAGGATTACCAGGCAGAGTGGGTCGAGAGGAGGCAGCGATGCAGCGACGGAACGGACAAAAAAATGTGTCAACATAAGGTTAAATTCAGCTACATCACTATTTCTCTGACTATGTCCAGATTTTTAAATTTTTGGTCATCTTGCATCATTTTCCTTAAAGTTCCTTGACAGACTTGATTGAGCCACGAGGGAATTCATTGAACCGTCAATTGAAATAAAATATCATAAAATATCAGCTTTATGGATCAATTGGTCCAATTGTCCAATGTTGCTTATGCTGCCCCCTTCAGTACACAACAGCAAAGTACAAAGCGCTGGCCACTGTTACTGTTTTTCATCTCTCAACCTCCGTCCATCCATTTTGGTCAACTCATCCATCACAGGGCTGCGGAGGCAGCAATCTCCACAACCGCCACCCAAATTGCACCGCACTGTACCTTCCTGTAGGTGGTGAACCAACTGAAAATAACCCAACTTGTGAAATACTATATTGTTGTTCAATTATGGTTTATGATTTAGGTCCATTGACTTGGGTCTCAAAGGTTCATGGCTTTTAAAATTGGTTCCACATAAATAACCCTTTTGGAACCACTGGGCTACATAAAACCTGGAACAATACATGGCCCAGAGGCAATGTCTCTGTCAGTGGTGTGAAACCCAAGGGTTTAGGATCCAATCCCAGTTGGAGCAGTTGGTGCCTGCCACTGGGTTCACCCCCTGCAGGAAGGTTCATGAGGGCCTGGTACAGTGTGATTTGGTTGGTGGTTGTGAAGACTTCTGCCCCCGCAGGGACAGATAAGCAGCAGTGTTGGGCAAGTTACTTTAAAAAAGTAACTTATTACTTTACTAGTTACTGCTTTGAAAAAGTAATTAGTTACGTTACTAGTTACTAAATTAAAAAAGTAACTAATAACTAGTTACTTTACTTTAAATAATAATAATAAAAACACATTAGATTTGGATACTTTTACACCACAGTATCAATAACAGCGTAACTGAATGGGAAAAGTAATGGGTTACGTTATAAGTTACCGAAAAAAGTTTTCAAAGGTTTTCGTAACGTTAGTCCCAACACTGATAAGCAGTAACAGATAAGTTTATAAAGACGGATGAAGATTTTTCTGCTCTGCTGGAAACAATGTTGAGCCGATTTACATTCCATTCAGTCCATTTAGTCAAAAAAAAATCAACACGTCTGAAATCAGAGCAAACCTCTCATTTTGAAACCACACCTCCTGATAAATGAAGGAACCAAACCAAAACCATAAAGAAAAAAAAACATGTTTTTAGACTTAAAAAACACTCAGATGCTGTTAATGCACTGATGTTGCAGCTCCAACACAGAGAAAGTTAGTTCAACTGTTGACATCAATAAAGCCGGTCGTTATAGTCGTGTCATTAACTTTGTAGGTGAAGTCCATCTAATAAAATCTGTTTATAAAACTTGGACTCTGAGTTGGTTGATGTTTGGGCCAAGGCTTTTCCCCATATGTTGCTTGGCAGCTGCTGCAGCCAAACAGCTTTTTCTTTAAAAACAGCCATGTGTGTGTGTGTATAGATGCAGGACAGATGCGTACAAAAAGGGTAGGATCTAAAAATCATATTCCTTATAATCCTACTTTTCAATCACATGTGTGACCAAGAGCTGAACTTTGTTTTGAGTCGTTGCGGTCATAAAAAAAAAAAACAAACAAATATTCAGAGCCAAACTCTTTTCTGGGTTGAAACTTTATGGTCCCTAAAATCAAAAATGTTTTATTTCATGTTGAGCAATTAAAGGAGAAAATCCGAGCTCCTTTTTTCGTTTGAGGATATGTGGGATAAAGTTCTCAACGTGGTCCCTCCTGATCTTCTTCCTCCTTTCTCACTCCTCGTGGCTCCGTGTCAGATCCTCCAGATCTTCTCCTGTTCTCAACAACCTGACATGTGGAGGAGCACACCAGTGCACGGCCGCTCCAAACACAGAGCTGTGCTGCGACCACATCTATTTTCGACTGCGCTCTTGGAATAGGAAGCAGACCGATGGACCCACACACAGCTGTGACAGCACACCATCTCATTTTCATACTGGCCACTCTCTGACTACATTTGATGGAAAAAAGATGAGGAGAAAGATCTTTCTTTCACACAGTCTCCCTGTCAAAACAATACTCTCTCTGTCCAATTCCTATTTGTTATATTGGCAGAGGAAGACTCTTCTCCTCCAGTCTGCTCTTTGAAGGAGGACGAGGACGAGGAGGAGGAGGAGGAAGAACCTTAGCACACATCTGTCAGGGGCTTTTGATGGGACACCAACTGACATCCAAACTCAAACAGACAGATTCATGTAATTGCCGCTGTTTTTCGATGTGTAATGAGCGACAGTAATGACTCCCATGAGTCTGACTGACATCTGCAAACACATCTGACACCAGGAGGAATCTGATCTGCAGGATTTGAACCAGCACATACTAAAAAACAGGCAGAAATTCCAGGGAGTTTTCAGGCCTATGCTGCAAACAGACCAAGAGCCAAGTGTTACAGAAGAAACAATACACCTTCTATATTTGAAAACGTAATAAGAACTTCATCAATTTATCCAAGACTTTTACACAATGAACCCTGTATTCATGTCCTCAGCTCCATGGCTGTCCACAATTACAGTAAAGAAAAACAAAGGATCTAAATGTAGCCGGGAGCTTCATGAAGATTTCCACAATATTTTTGGAAACTACCTGGACTCCGTTCTGCAGAAAACTATGCAAAACATCCAAGCATCACTCATGTGTCGGCCATGAGAAACTCTTTTATCATCAAGTTTCATCCAGATCCAGAAGGCGACTGGCGGAGATGTTACCACCAGTGCAATCATCTGACACGTTGGCACACGTTAGGTTTTTACAGCGTCTGCAATTGACCTTCAAAGTCATGCGAGGTAGTAAAATGATTAAAATACGAAGGCAGGGCTAAAAAAAATAATTTTATCTCCCGTCGGCTCATTAGGTGTTGACGGATATAAAAATCAAACCTCTGTGGATAAGAAAACAACATGATGTCATGACGTCCTGGTGTTGCACCACCGCGCTGTGATGAAAGAATGTTCTACCGCGACTCTGCCAAACTGGGTGTGAAGTGTAATCTGACTGCTGACAGGTGGCACAATCTGAGAGAAGGTCAAGTCTGCACAAAAACTGACAAAGTAGGAGTTAAAAATACACTCGAAACAAGCTGTGAAATAAACCTGGTGTTTGTCTCCACTCTGGACCAGTCGTCAGATCTGAACCAAAATGACTCTAAACACCTTGATGTTGTCAAATCTACAGAGTGGTTAAAGGACAGAGAAGGTTTAGGAACAATCATGTCCTTACACTGGTCCAGCTGGTCTGCCAGAAGACAGCAAAGGAGACGCTGAGTCAACACATGACCAATGAAATAGTCACCAGCGGGAATTTAACCCGTCATCTTTGAGCTGTGGAGTAGGCATCAACAACTGTTCCACTACTGGACCCTATCCCATAGTATTAATCTCTGAGACTACATTTGTCAAACTGAAGGCTCGGGGGCCAAATATGGTCCAAGGAAACTTAAAAAGCATTTCTCCTATAAGAAAATCCAGCTCAATTTTTTACCCTGCTAGCTTAGGCATGGGTAAACTAAGGCCCGGGGGCCAGATGTGGCCCGTTGCTTATCAGTTGCCAGGTTGCAGGGGCAGCTAGCGCCACCCAAATCACATTGCACCATATTGTGGTGAGTAAGGTTTAATATTTTTCCCAACATTGACAAAAATCAAATCCCGGGAAAAGACGGGCTATTTCCCGGGAATCCCCGGGATCAAAGTATGGCAGGTTTGTTCGTAAATCGTCCTTTAAAAACTGCCCAATCGTTGCAGCCTAAATAATATTTTTATACAACTCCAATTTAAAAGCAAAATATGTTAAAGCAAACTATTTCATGATCTTTTACGTCTTAATACGATACGGCCTGTATCCAAGTTCATGATTGTAGGCCAAAGCGGCTGCAAAAGAGGAAAAGAAAACACTCGGACGCTCTTCGCTCTCTTCGGGGAAAAGACGCTCCGCAATACCCTTTGCCGTCCGCATTACTGTATGACAACAAATGGATCCTCCCAATCTTTCCTGGGTCTTGTCTTCACATTTCCCGATTCCCTGGGAATGGTTCTGGTCGCATTTGCGGGGAATCCCGGTTCCCAGGAGGAAGTTATGTGAAGAAGTTCAGTGGGTCGGGACAGTGCTATGCTCAAAGGACCTCAATGGCAACCTGGCAGCTGGTGGATTTGAACCTGAAGCCTTTTGGACCACTGAGCCACCAGTGCCTACATGGTTGTACTGTATGTATTAATACACAAGTAGTTCCATTCATAGTCCTTTAGTCACAGTTGGCCTTTCAAGGGGAACTCCATTGCTGAAGTGGCAGTGGTTTGACACCCCTGATATAGACCTCCGTCGACCAACATTGCCATGAATGCAAAATTAAGCTTCTTTTCTAAACTAATTTTAACAAACACAGCATAGAGAGAGTTTTCTAAATGTCTTTTTGGTATTTCCTAACTCGTCCCATCATCACAGGCCCATTAGAAAACAGTGGATTGACATGAGACAAAGCCAAGCAGGACTTTCTAATGGACAGGAGGACACAGCCTCCCTCTGAAGACTTAATTATCTCTGCTGAGTTGGTATTTGTTTGGGGAGAGACATCTTTATTTTCAGCTGTCAGCACGGTGAAGAGAGTGCACGCCTGGCACAGACATTCAAATCTATTCTAACCACCGGAGCCAAGACATTCACAATCAACCTGAGCTAATGCTTTGTCTCCAAATTCCTACTTTACTTTGCCAAATGACTCATTCTTCCACCGTAGAGTTTCCTGTGAAGTTTTACAACCGGCGTTCGTGCCAGCAGATAAGGAGAAAATGTTTGTTTGGTCTAATCTGTGCACCACTGTGTTATGTTTTCTTCATTTCCCTGGGCTTTTTGTTCGTCATATAAAGTAAATGTCTTATACTGAAGGGCAGTGGTCTAGTGGCTAAGGAGGCGGACTTGGGTCTGGAAGGTCCCCGGTTCGAATCCCACTACTGCCAAGTTACTACTGAGATGCCCTGAGCATGGTATCGTCCCTACACACAGCTCCCCGTTGGTCATTAGCTGCCCACTGCTCACTTTGATGATGGCCTTATGGTCATGAATATACGGTAAGTTTGGCAACTGGACATTCAGTTTTTTTGGAAAATGTTTCACCTCTTATCCAAGAGGCTTCTTCAGTTCTAACTGTTAGCGTGGAGCAGTGGTTCTTAACCTTGTTCGAGACATGTTGGAGACATATTCGCATTCACCAAACCCTACTTTGGTAGGGTGAGTCGGTGTGTCTTGACCTGCACAGTGTCTTGACCTCCGTGGCAGGATCTCCGCCCAACCGCTGAGACCTACTCACCGAACCCCTAGGGTTTGATCAAACCCAGGTTAAGAACCACTGGCGTAACAGAAGTTCTATCCTGAGGGTGAGGAGACAGGGTATTTTAGGTTCCTCAGGTGTTGGGTGGACCTGGGGCTACCTGTGAAGTGTGATACTAGTTGTACCAGGTGGGTATTGATGGGTCGTTACTGACGTTGTCGTAGTGATTTTGGTCACACGGCTCTTTGATGTGTTGAATCTTTTGGGTATTGTCTTGTAGGTATGGAAAAACAAAGCAATTTCTCATAACTGTGCGATCGTCCCTGTCACTGGAGCATTCTGTATGTTTCACCAACATCTTTGTTGTCGTGGTCACATATAGAGCCCAACGACCAAGAATTTCCACTGAACTCAAAGTTTTATTAAAAATTCTCTTTGATAGTTCAGTGTAAGCAGTGTTAGTTTGTTACAAACCCTTAAAAGCAGTGTAAAAAAAGCAAACTTTCTGACGATTCGCCAAAACCTGTATTTTTTTGTTACTAGAAACAAACTATTTTTATGTCAAAGGAAGCAAAGAAGTCCTTACTATTTGAACTTTTACTAATATGGAACATGGAAGTTCATGTCTGGAAACATGTGACAGACAGTCTTCTTCTAAAGAGAGACCACAGTGAACTGCATGTCCCAAAACATTAACTTCAGCAATGGAGCAAGCTAAAACATATTCCTCTTTAAACAGATCTTATCAGACATGTTTGTATGGGCATCTATGGGGGTGGGTGAAGACTTAGGGATGGTGGCGCTAATGAGGCAGAACCTTATCTGTGGAGCTCTGATGTTGTGTGATGAAGATGGAGGTGTTATTGGAAGAGAGTTGGGATATTTATGGATCAGGATTTGATGATACGACAATCGAAATCACTGAAAGTTATAACCGTGTCAGGGATAAGGGTGGGCTCAGCAAAAAAAAGGTGTGGTATATCACCTGGTTTAGTTTACTAGAAAAACTGATTTTACATTAAAATAAATAACTTTTACTAATGATGTCCAATAATATTGATTAATAGAAGAAAGTCAGCTGAAGTGACTGAAAATGTTTACAGAACAGTTGTGAGACCGATGGATGGATTAGAGACACAAGGAATAGACGGAAGACAGGAGTTAGAGCTGGAGGTGGAGGAGTTAAAGATGATGAGATTCTCTTTAGGAGAGACAAGGACGGACAGGGTCAGGAATGAGGTGATTAGAGGGACAACGCAGACAGGAAGGTTTGGGGAAAAAAGCTAGAGAAGACAGCATGTTCAGAGGAGGGACAGTGGACACATTGGTAGAAGAATGATCCTAGAGATGGAGATATAGAGGAAAGCCAAAGAGGAAAGCTGATGGACAGGGGGAGGTGGACAATGAAAAAGGGACAAGCCGAAAAGGAGAAGAAAATCAAAAATTCTGATAATATCAGTTGCCCATATAATAGCACAATTACGGTAAGATTGATATCGATTTTCCTCTGATAATGAAAATATGATAACATAATTCCCAGATTTTGCCAAATTTATTAGAATTCCACATCAGTTTTGAGACCACAAACCAAATATCTGTATCGATTGATATCGATATTATAAAATGTATTGTTTGGACAAAGTTAAAATTAGACATTACTTTAAGCTGTATCAAGTAATAATAACATTCAAATTAAAGTTCAGTTTCAGTTTTTTTTTGCTATTTGGAAAATTCTGCTACAGAAAACACCTAATCAATATATATGTACAGTATATTTTTATTTTTATCACCACTGCTGCCCAAAAAAGGTTTGAATCTCTGAAAGTATTCACAGCATTCCTTAAACCTGGCCCACATCTACTCTACCATTCAAAACAAGACGGAAAAAAAATCTGCCAAAGTGAGAAGGTGAGCTGAACTGCTGCCCATGTTGAAGAAAGACATACCTGGCTTTCAGCAGACATGCCCCGGCACTATAAATCACAGCGGGGGATTTTGAAAACCATCATTAGGAGGCAGTCATGCATCTCTGCTGCATGACAGTGTCAAGGTGTAGAGCCACAGCCTGGCACACCCAGAGCACCGAGGATTACTGATCGGATAAGACGGCATTCCAGCTCCGAAGAACACATGAGAGGCTGCAAAGTGTTCTTTTACCATATTTAGCCAAATCTGCTCCTGTGGTATCACAGGAAGAGACATGGAAAAGACGAGCGAGAGCCAGGAATTCAACCCACAGTCTTAAAAAACAAACTCCATAAAACATCTAAGGAAAAATTGGATTATCAACAGTTTATTTATGTTCTGTGGATGCAGCATTTTAGACGTAGCTCAGGGTGGTCAGCTCCGTTTTACACTGCAGGGGGTGCTGTGGGCAACGCTCTGGTCAATGGTTAAATAGAGTTGGTAGGTTATTGTTGTATGGTTGCCATGGAGACTTGCAACTGCCCAATGGATTTGGGAAAAGGAACCTCCAGACAAACACATCTGACCCAGGGGACAATCAGAACTGCATGTTGCCATGACGACAACCTAACCAAGAAAAAAAAATAAATCAAATAAATGTTTTATTAGGAAGCTTATAACTAAAAGTAGGAAGTTTTAGATATTTACCAACTCACTTTTCCTTTTTTGGTTCATTTTTTTAACTGCCACTCATTTTGCATTTCTTACTCTAGGAAATGTTCCAACCAAGAAATGGACTGAGTTCAGAACCTGGTTCTTTTAAAAAAAAGGACATTATTTTTACACATCAATGTTTTATTTTTATCAAATTCCAATCAGGACTTTGTTAAAGGCCAATTGTAACTTTGTTTATTTCTTTCTTATGTGGATGAATTCCCGGTCAAACGTGACCGAAAGGGAAGGAAAGGTTCAGGCGAACATTCCCTGGAAACCGCAACTTTTCTTACTTCACGTGACAAACTTTGACTTATTTTCTACCGCATCTGTATGAAATATCTCCAGGTTTCCACAATGTTTCAACCAACAGGGAATGGAACTTGTTTGAGTTTGGTCTTTCATGTTAAGACTGGGTGTTTGTGTCTCTCTGTGGATGGCAGAGATAAGGGATTCCTGGCAGTCTCAACAGGAAAACTACTGACATATGGGACTGGAAGTTAAAGTCCTACATTGGAAAAAAAAACGGAACTAAATTAAAATCCATAATTAAATTAGATTTTCCCTAAACCGTGCAGTTGCTTATCTGTTCTGGGAAAATGCTTCAAAATTATTACCTCTAGGGGTCTCTGTCGTGAATAATTTTCAGTGCTGTGCGTGAGTTAACAGGTTTAACTATTCTCCGGACGGGAGGCAAGTGCAGTAAAACTAGAGGGAAAAAAAACAGAAAAGACCTTCCCTCCTCAGCAGGGGGTATCCCCCAGCCCCCCCACTGTGCTGGGGCAATTTAGCTCCAGCAGAACACAGAGTGATGTCATAGTGGGGCTCTGGGTAAAAAACAAAAGAAAAAAAAACATCTTGATTTTTGGAAAAATCACACATTCATCAGTTAAAGAATAGATGGAATGCTAAAGTGATAGATATATAGATCGATTAGTAGCACGCTAAATAGTAGCCATCCATAGAGAGGACAGATGCCTAAAACGACCTGGACCTTGACTATAGTGCAAGGTATTCTCAAGGTCCTCATTGGGAACTCCAAGACCTGGCTGCGGAGCCCTCGGGATTATAAATCCAACCTCTTAACTCATTTATCTTTGCCTTATGGGGCCTTAAAGAATCCACCAGATTCTGATCTGGTGCCAATTCTGTAACTGATCTTTATGGGTCCACCTGACCCTTCTTCTCCACGAAGGTAAAAATACAGTTTCATTCGAAAGGTTGGGTTTGGAGCGGTCGCTCCGTGGGTCAACGTTTTAACAGGCTGCAGCCCTGCACAGTCACAATATAACAAGTTCAGACACCTGAGTCCAACGCTGCCGGTGCCAGACCTGGTCTGTTTGATGTTTCCATATCAACCAGCTACACTCCCATGGTACTCACACTCCTCCTCCCCCGTCTTCCCACCCTACGTTGACCCGATGCCATTTTCATCAACACCTTTCTTAGGAACACCTGGTTGTGGTTACGCTTGATCACAGGACAAAGTCTTTGAGAGCTGCTGCTGAAGACTGGACGGAGGTGACACCAACTGTACGACTGAGTGTATTTCCTGAAGACGTTAGAGCAGGCATAGGCAAACTAAAGTCTGAGGGCTGGATATGGCTCGGTCACATTTCTAATCCAGTGTGCGAAACTTGTTTACGGACTGAATTAAACTAATGTGATGCTTGCCTTTCTTGCAATTGCCACCCTTTCCCACTAGATGGCTTAGAGAAGGCTTAAAGCCCTAAAGGCTCTATGTGTGAGTTTTACATGCCGTTTATTCTAGTTTACCGTATTTTCACGACCATAAGGCACACTAAAAGGCACAGTCTCAGTTCTGTGTGCCATTACTATATTTAACACACATAAGGTGGGTGTGGGTTCCCCCTTTAAGGTTCTCATGGTGCTCTCTACTACGTCTACCTTACAACAACAACAACAAACACAAGCATACAAGAATGCATATTTAAAAATAGAGCGGTAGCAAAACAATGCCCACGCTTCACCCTTTAACGTTCTCATGGTGTCCTCTACTACGTCCGCCTGACAACAACACACACACACAGGGCGCATTGCACTGTAGGGCACGCCGCACATTTTAAAGAAAATCTAAGACTTTTATGTGCGCCTTATAGACGTGAAAATACAGTGTATAAATATTCAGTCTATCTGTTCCCAACCCCATGTCCAATTTAAGTACCAATTGTGTCCCGCAAGTCAAAAATTTTGGCCATGTATTTGAATAAAGTGAATTCTTGCGTCAACCAATGGTTTTTCTCATAATCAAGATGTGTTTAAACTTGTCTTATTGCTTTTTTCAACAACACACTTATTTTTTTACTGTTTTTGTGCCTCTTGCAATATTCTAGTGCCCCCTGTTGGATAAGTACTTCAACTAAATAACCAAAACATAAAGCAAACCAAAGAAAAAATCTATCTGGGTCAAACGGCCTGTAATGCAGAACTATACATTTCTTTTTTTAGACCATGTGACCTGGACTTTTGCATGTTCCAGAAATGTCCTCAGGCTCTAAAATCTTATAAAGCTTTAGTTGAAAAACAACTCTGTCGTCCCAGTTTTATGTTCCTACAAATGTCTTCATGTTCTCCGTCATCAAGTCGACAGTGGGTGTTCGACTGGACCATGTTTGGCTCTGATGTGATTCAGATAAATGTGGAACTTTGGAAATGTTGGAACAAGACAGCTGGATTTCATAAAGGTCTCGGCGCAGCCTCTGCTCTCCCTGCGAAAGCCACAAGACCAAACCATCGGACAGCAGAACCTCCACGTTCTCTAAATATTACATGATTAGACAGAGGGGAGGTTAGATAAGCAGAGCGGAATATACCACACAATTACAGACCTGCAAACACTGAGCTGTTTTTGGACCGGGAACAATGGCGGCTTGTGAGCAGGGATGATTTGCATAATATTGAAGAATGGAGAAGAAGACGGCGCACGTTTACTCAATGACTAAAACAAATATTGAAACATTCCTAATGGTATCCAGAGGAGGAAACACATTTGTTTACAGCGTCTGGGTAATGACTGCACTATTTCATCCACTCTCTTTCTCTCTGTCTTTTTCACCGCGCTGGTGCTGATGCTTTTGATCACATGGGAGAACGTTTCATATTTTTGTTATTTTCTTTTATTCGCTGAACAAAGCGCTGCTTTAATGGCTGCAATAAAAACAAACTTCGTCCAGTGCTGAACTACAGCTGTCAGATCGCATAATAGTTACGCTAGTTCATATAAATTACAGGGGAAACTCGCACCAGCGTCCAGCCTGGTTAAAGACGGTACCAGAGTCATGGCTGTAGTGTTTGTGCTGCTCCTCCAACAAATCACGTTGTGTTTTAGCTGTGTTGGCACGCAGGGCTGCGGCATCGTCGTGTTGACTTTTCCAACCAGTGCCTAGGCCTCTCTCTCTCTGTGCCCTTTGTTGGTTATGTTGAGAATTCCTTATTTTCCTTGTGTATATCCAGCCCAGACTGCAGTGTTGTACAACTCCTACATTTGTCTGTGAAGATTCTCGTTCATCCAGGCCTGTAGTTGTAAACAAACGTTTTCCTGAAGCTCGTAAGATGTTTAGTTCCTCAAAGATCTGCTCCAGTTAAGAATGTCCGGCCGATGTTACCATAACCGTGTCATATAAGTAGGACTGATACCAGTTTTTCTTTAATTGAAAATCCAATATCACAACACATGGACTTTGGAATCTTTGCTGGAATCACACAGAGATTCCTCAGATGTTAACCTCAGTTTTAGGTGCAAATGGCTGTATATATCAGTATCGGTTGATATCAGAATTTATGGAAAATTGGCAAAAATATGTTTTGGATGGAGCCCCCTAGTGGCCCGGGCCCCAAGCATTTGCTTGGCTTGCATGTGCTCAAGTCCTCCCCCCGTGGAAAATATCGGCAAAAGTTCATTCATTCATTCCTTCATCTTCCTCTCATCTGTTGTCGGGTCACAGGGACTACATTCTCCACAACTGCCACCCAAATCACACTGCAACCCCCTGTGAACCTTCCTGTGGGTTCAGGATTACTGTAGTTTTACTAGTTTGAGTTTTAGTTCCAGAAACTGATAAGGTTTCAAGTTCCAAGAAGAGGTTCAGTTGTTGACAACTAAACTCTGTGGAGAACTAATACAGTTCCATGTGGAACTTCTGATCACAGTGTAAAAAAACTAATTCAAAAAGTCAGCCTCCCTTATGTGCAGATCTGTAATCAACCAAGGTAATTCAGCTCATAAATTAGAGTAGAACTGCAGTGATGTTCCCTCCTATGGTAGCACGTCTCTGCCACTGAGTATCTGCTTCAAACATTGACCTTCAACCCCAGGATATCAGCAGCCCACACAGAGCTGCTTCATCAAGGGTTAATTTTCTTCCTAAAGCAAATACACTAGGTCTCAAAGATGCACAGAGGGGAAACCCCCCCGGACCCTCAAATCCTGTGCAACAGTGAGTCATTTGTTACCAAACATGTCAGCAAGGTCCTGAAACCTAGCGCTCCCCGCTCCTCCACCCAACCCCTCCGCCACCAACGACTTTCCATCTGATGGATGTGACCGTGACTCACTCTGATATCCGACCTCTCTGTGCTTTCCTCCACTCAGATGAACCTGGACAAATGTGAAACCGTCGTCATGTGCAACATCGTGTCCACCAGTTGTGGCCTCAGATTGAGAAACAATTCAGGTGTTAGAGGAGAGCTGTGTTTACTAAGGCTAGACTGGAGGAACAGAAGAAGGGTTGAGGGGAGTCCAGGCTCCCCCTGTCCTCTGTATCTTCTACTCTAACTTCAACTCCATGTCCTCCCTCACTGCATCCATCAATCTCCTCTTTGTCTCCTACCTGGTAGCTCCACCCCCAGGATTATCCTTATACCAATGTATCCACTGTCCCTCCTCTGAACATGTCCAAACCATCTCAATCTGGCTTCTCTAGCTTTTTCTCCAGACCTTCTTGTCTGTAGTTTAAGAGTTTAGTTAGGCAACTGGAAGTTCAGTTTTTTGGAAAACATTTTCCAAACGAAAAACTGAATGTCCAGTTGCCTGACTAAACTCTTTAACCTTGACCATGACCTGGATGACTGAGAACCTTCATCGACTTCTTGTCTGTGTTGCATATATATATATAAATAAATATATAATGCATGTATGAATACATATAATTTGTGATGCTGCTTGTTTTTATGTTATTTTACTTGTTCATTGCTACTACTACATGGCCAATGGTGGCCTAGTGGTTAAGGAACCAGGCTTGGGTCTGGAGGGTTGCAGGTTCAAATCAATCAGCTGCCAATTTACTACTGATATCCCCACTGAAGTTACCTACTGTTCAGTTTGGTGATGGATTAAATGCAGAGATGACACTTTGTTGTGTGAATATTGCCATTGGCTGCATGTGTTGAATAAAGATTCTTGATTTTTGGTTCAGATGTCTACAGTAGAGAGAGTGTCTGTCTTTTCTTGCACGGCAACCCATAATAACCCTGCACTAATTGAGCTACACTAATTGTAAAGCAGCAAAAACCACAGAAGTCTTTGGCTGATGAACAACTCTGAATGAACCATCACCCTGGTTCTGACAGCTGTGAGACACAACCAGGATGTGTATGTTATTCCCCTGAAGCTAGTGTTGGGATAACGTAAGGAAAACCCTGGTCCCTGCTGCCCATCCCATCTCAGAATGTGTACAATTGCCACAAACTGAACACTTTGTGTTTGCATTGCGGGAGAGCGAGTCTGTACTTAACATGTTGTTTTTAACGGAACTTAATGTCTTCCATGTCTGAGCCCATTTGTCTCCAGGCTGACATGGACCACATCAGTGGCTGCGCAGGAAGAGAGCAGAAGTCTGCCTGTGTGCGATATATCTGACAGCTGCAATTTGGTTGGTGGAGCCCCCGGTGGCCCCCGGGGTCACAGCAGCCAACAAAGCCACAACTGATTTATACTGAAACTCTACTGGTTGCCTGGTGTCTGCCAGCTCTCTAGTCTTTAGAGTATTTATCAGACGAAATGAGAATCTAAACGGTGTAAGATATAATGTAATATTGACGTATAAACTGTGTATGTGTCTCTAACCAGAAACATGAGAGGTGCAGACATGTGTTTAGCGTGTTGTGGGGCTGAAGTGCTCTCTAAAGTCTGAGGACATTCATATCCGTGTGTTTGACAAGAAGGTCAGCGCCGGTCCTGCCGTGTTTATCCAAACTGCCAGTTACGGAGCTTGTACAGGTGAATATCTGATCCTGGGATCTTTAACAATTCACATCCACGCAGCTTTTATCTTTACTCCGGGGACACTGTGCGGGTACATTTTTGAAACTATGATGGAAAAAAATATTGTTTTGGAAAAAAATATGTTTTTCAATGCATGATGTTTTTAACAGAATGCCATGTTTGTACGGAGTCGATGTCTCTGTTCCAGCTGTATTTAACAAATGGGAAATGTCACACATATGGCCACACATGGAGGTGTGACTGAAAAAAAAAACACAGAGTGCACAGTGGTCATGTTTGTGTACTGTGTTGTTATATATGAGCTGAAATATTTAGGAAATATTCAGCAGTCAAAGTCACAGCAAGAAAACCATGTAATACAGTGATAGATGCAGTAGCTGTAGTAATAAATGAGTAGATGTAACTAACTCTAGTAACTAGACTTAAGCTATGGCCATAAGTCACAATGAATACTGTGAGTAATGTATGTAGTGTAATAATATTACATTACATACTTTACCAAGAGTAAAGTAATATATAATGAATATATAAAACATATAATGTTATAATAACATATATAAGTTATAATAACTAACTGTAATTGATCATTTGTCAATTGTTGTCCTCAAATCAATACAAGTGTCCACACTGTTTCAAACAAGCATTGGCAAACTATGGGGCTATGGGCCATATGTGGCCTCTTTGGCTTTTGAATGTGGCCCACCAAACTTTATGAAGTTCTTTTTATTCATTCCTATTCATCCACTTGTCCAATACTGGGACTTAGGACCAGCAGTCCCCACGACTGCCACCCAAATCACACTGCACCACACAATGAATCTTCCAGTGGGTGGTGATCCCACTGTGCGCCATGCTCCAACCTGACAGCTGGTGGATTCAATTTCAATTTATTGAAATTCAAAATATTTTTATTTTTTATATTTTTAAACTTGATTCAAACTTGAAACCTTCATTAACCAGAAGGCTGCCTAAATTTATTTTATTAGTTTCTGTTATCATTTTACTTCTGCCCTTACCGTGCAATAGCTTCAACTCCCCAATAGATGGTGCACAAATAGCTAAAAGCCTTTCCTGGATGGTGTTTTAATAATAATAAATAATAATATCAGGGTTGCAGCCAAAATGCTATATTAATTAATTAATCTCCATCCTCTTATCCATTGCCATGTCATAGGGCAGCAGTCTCCACGACTGCCACCCACATCACACTGCAACACCTTCTTGTGGATGGTGAGCCAACTGGAAGTTATGGGGTCTGGACAGTGGGGCTTTTCCTCAGGGAACCTCAGTGGTATCCTTGCAGGTATCCTGGTGGTGGGTTCAAGCTTTACAGACCAACATCTGGTTCCTTTACTGCTAGGTCACCACTGCCACCCACAAATTTCGATAAAAATCTGTACAAGTAATCACATCCAATCAATTTGTTTACTCTTTATCACTGCTGTATCTGCCAAACGTTGCCAGACTGGGTAATAAGACAGAGATTTAGAAAATTCCAGAATCACAGATTGGACGTAGTCCGTCAGACACAGACAGGACACAACGCCCGACTCCTGTGTTCTATGGTACATGAGAATATCCCAGATATGTCAAGCAACCACTGCAATTTGTAACCACAACAGTAAAAAAGACACAATGAGGCTGCTATAAAAACACAAACATTGTATTCACTATATCCGACTGTTCAAAACCACAAATAACCCCAATAAACTTCCACACAGTGGAGTAAACTAGCATGTGAGTTCAATTTGTGTAAATACAGTCGTTGGAAACAGTCTCAGAAAGAGATCTCTGTGCTGGGAGACTGGGAGACACCGTCTGTGGGACAGAAGAGTGACACTACAAGATATTTGTTTTGTTTTCATCAGCCCATGACAACAGATGATCAGTCGCCCACTACACCTTGGCCTGGATGGAGCGGAGGTGTGGCGTCTGGGGCCATTTCCCATCATCCCCCCCTCTGGACACCACTCGTTGTTCCAAACAGCTGCGCTTGTTCGTACGACTGTAGCAGAATAAGCCAAAGCTAAAACAGTGTCAGCCCTGAGACCCAGTGATCTGATTCTGCTGACACACATTCGTCTGTTGTTCCTTTGTTTCGTCCTTGCACTTAAATGGATCAGTGGCATTTATTTGTTTTGGTTTTCTCTAAATCCGCCAACTGAAACAGAAACACAGAAACAATTAGCAGGTTTTTAACGGAGAACTTCCCACAGAAGTTCCCATGCCCTGGTACAATGATAATTACTGGGTGACATAATATAAAAAGCCCGTGAGCTCAAAGCTAACAAGATGCCGTTCCCAGACGGCAAAGCTGTGGACGCTATGATGCCAAGGTCCTATAAGACAGTATTCCCCAACCTTTATTGCGCCACGCACCGTTTAAATGTCTTGTACTATTTTTACTGACCTGTCCTTAGGTTGTGGCAGATAAATACCCCTTAATAAAGTTCAATTTTCAGTGTTCTGAAATATTTTCCTACCTGTAAAATCGTCCTACCCGAATTAAGTGTACATGTCCACAACAAGGATTTTGCAAGTGCACCCAGCCTATAATTTTCTGCTACCAGACAAGGTTAGAATCTTGTATCAATGACTCTGCGTCATTTTGAGTTTATTGTCGTTGTCTTCACTGAGAAAATATTTCATGATCAAATATAGTTGCATTATTGATGATGGAATCCTAGCCATTCTATTGGTCAGTTCTTTTGTTGATATGGGTATGGATCAAGTGGAAGTAATAGACAGATGGGGCCAAAAGGAAACATTATATCTTTGCCGCCTGGCACCAATTCACCCATGGACCGGTAGCAGTTCCTGGCCTAGTGGTTGGGGACCAGGGCTATACAAGATCAGCTAGCAGAAAAAAGTTGCATCCATCCATCATCTTCATCAACTTATCTGTTACCACCGGGATTTGATCTGTACATGAGGTGAACCCTGGAATATCAGTCACACTGATTGGATTCACAAAATCACCAGAACAATTCCAAGCATGTGTTTACGAAGGTCTTGAGGTGAGACAACCAGCTCATGTCAGAGCCGCATCACCAGACTGAGGTGAGGAATCACACAAGTGTCAAACAGATTGTGGGCGACTGTAGACTGAGTAATGTTGATAAGGACAAGAACTTCACAGAAGTATTATGTGAAACCTTTGACATCTATAAGTCACATGATGTGTGTTATCCAATGGGTTTAGTAGCAAGCAACTTTTGATTGAAGACATTTTGAGGAACAAAATGTCTTCCAAGCTTCAAGAAGTCCATTTCCACACGGCAAAACTCTTTGGAGAACGTGAGCTGGATGAAGGACAATCTTCACAGACATGTCCAGTAATAATTATATATATATAGTGAAATATTTGAGAGTAAAATCAATAGAGCAGGGAGAAGTGGAAAACCCTTATTGGCTGAGGCATCCCCTGAAAAAGGGACAAATCGATCACTGTAATTTTTGTATTGTATCAAACTGGTGTTAAAACAGTGATTACTGACTATGGAGATTGTTTTTTGAGGGACTAAATAAACAAAATGTATATATAAAACATACTGTCAGAGTTTAAAGAGGTGTCAGTGAAAAACGGCAAACATTTTTTTTTTTAAATAATTATTAAAATTCCAATAATATCATATAAAACTGAATGTTTTTCTAAATGTTTGACCTAGAATTTTCCAAAAGTGAATGGAAACTGCACCAAAGTGGATATTTACAGCTGCACAGCTGTTGGAAAGGCAGTGGCTGAAGGACCACGTCCAAGGTTCAAACACAATGACGTACACCTCTGGCACCACGCAGTGCTGGAAAAAATAATATAGTGTGATAAGTGGTTTTCATCCTCTACTGACTGTGAAGATCGGCAGCTTCTCATGCCAGCCTTTAGCTCTGCTGCGAGCTATTCCAAGCTGTCGATCTGCCAAGAACCATGAAGTGTTTTCGCAGGACCAGGTGTACCTTTGATGCATTGTTCCCTAAGAGTGTGAAGAGATGGCACGGCCCCTATGAACACAGTCGAACCAATTCAAGAGGAGGATCGCAAACACCAGTATGAGTTCCAACACCTTCCCAGTCCGACCTCCTGTGGCCAAAACCCTTTTCAAACAGAACTAGTAAAACTGTTTAATCTTTGCCTTGAAAGTCACTCAGGCTGAATGAACGTCTCAGTTGAGCAACTGAAATCAACCATAAGACGTCCAAATACATAGAGTAAACAGTTCACCAAACAATGTTGCGATGGCTGTTGGACAAATTAAAGCCACGCTCTCGGAGCATAAGCACCTGCCATATGTGGACACGATGCAAAATTAAAAACAGGTCTCACATGATTTTCCTTTGGCTCGCTCTTCCTGAGCTCGGGCCGAAATTCCTCGGACATCTTGTAAGCCCATCAGCCTGATTTCCCCTCATGTCACATTTAACGGGAGGAGGAAAAGTGTAGTAACCATACAGAGGGAAGAAGGAGAAAAAAAGAAAACAACTTCAGACACTGCTGAATCGCAACTAAGGCAGTTGTAGGCAGATGTAGTACAACACAAAACTATACAGCACTGTTTAGTAATGTGTAAAGGCAAATATCTTACATTAGCATTAGAAAGAAATTTCTTTTTTGTCATTGTGCGTTGTGATTCACACCATAGTGCACAACGAAATTTGGCCTCCACATTTAACCCATCATCAAAATGAGCAGTGGGCAGCTAATGAGCGCCCGGGGAGCAGTGTGTAGGGACTTGGCAGTAGGGGGATTCGAACCTTGCAGACCCAAGTCTGCTTCCTTAACCACTAGGCCACTGCCCTGAATGATGTAAACATATTTATATAAAGGACGGAAGGAAAGCAAACTCCTTGTCATTGTGACAGTACCGTAACCTGGCGGCTGGTGGATTCGAACTTGCAACCCTACAGACGCCAGTCCAGTTCCTTAACCACCACTGCCCCAAAGAATGAGCTTCCGGCAAAGGTTGTCGCATAACATCTAGTCCTTTTTTTACGGTGATGAATTTTATGCAGAGCTAACTTTTTCAGGGTGCAATAACATTTAGGTTATTGCACCAATCGAGTAGGTGATTGTTGACAGTCCAGCAACATGGATGAATATCCATGAATATCTTCTAAATGTGATCTTCAGTGCAAATACCTGACGACATCACAGTGCCCACTGCTGTGAAGGGTTTAAAATAAAAAGCTCCATAAATCACACCTCTCTGTGACTTGATGATTGAAACTGACCAAACATGAAACCCAGAACCTCAGCTCTGCTCTGCAGGGTCAGCACTGAGTGTGCCTGTATGCAGATGAGACGGAAGTGAGAGGACAGAAATACATATGGGTTAGTTAGAAAAAATATATAAATGAATGCCCCTGTAAACAGTTCTAATGTCTCACAGCTGAGCTCCATAAACAGATGCTGAAGTTATGCTAAATATAAACAGGGCAACGTTTCAATACGCAGATAAAAATACATCACGTTGAGTTAAGACGAGTGGCAGGAGATGAAGGGGTTATTCTGAAGAAAATAAACAAAGACAAATATACAATTTCCTTTCATTTTATAAATGTGCGTATATACAGTCAGTGAAGCACATTGTTTATGAATTAAATCTGACTTGACATATGCCATTGAAGTGACACAGAGGTCTGGAAGTGATAATACAAGTGGTGACATTTCGCTTTTTTCATCAAATAATTCCCTCAGGGACGTGGATCAGCCCTGCTGTGTCAAAAGACTCCAACAAAAGACCGAAGCATGTTTTCCTAATAAATCTCCGAAACACGAAACATCATGTAACGTACTGTATATTAACCAAAGCCCTTGAAGATTTGAGGTTTTCCCAACTGTATTAACTTACAATGGGCTTTTGTCATTCACTTTGAATTCACCACCATAAGATCAATCACACACATCAGCCTGAAAACACCCGCAAAGTCTTCAGCCTTCAAGGAGAGGAGGGGATGTGTTTGGAGTTCCAGTGTATACGGCGTAATCCTTGGCTAATCTGTCCCCAGAGGTATTTCTTACACGTTAGTGCTTCAGGTTATTTTTCATTAGCTGAGACGATATCCAATATCTACCATTTATTGAAAGACAATATGTCATAATAAAGATAAATAACTGGATTAACGTCCTAACACACACACACACACCAAGAAATAGTGCTCAGGTATGTTGTGCCCGGGGTGGAAAGTGATACTTGTCAATTGGGATTTAGACACAGTATTTTATTGTGCTTGGTGCGTGCTCGCTGATGTGCTTCCAAAAGGGAGACATGGTCAGCTGACTGGGAAAGTATTGAATGATACAATAATGATAGAAGCTTAAAAAGAATCTGATGGGAATCTGTCCCTGCCTGAGAGCCCCCTCCCCAGAGCTCCTTTGTACCAAAAAGACTTGTTTGCCAAGTCAGGAAATGACCGTGCTGTTTTGATGAGACAAACATGCATAGAAATCCAGTATTTCTGCGGGGTGCTAATTTGTCATGCCTCGCTACGACACGCAGGACGTATAGGAAGCTTTGCGATCTCCTGCCGGTTCTTGGGGGTCATAACGAAGCAAGAAAAAAAAATTCACAACAATATAGAAAGGCAGAATGAGATGGATTCCTGCATTAAGTGGAAGAGGCCCTCCTCGCTGCAGGACTGGGGTTACACTACTTCACATATGGAGCTCTTTGTCCCATAGTCCCTCAGCTCTTTTCATGACGAAACACCCCTCGCTGTGTCAGCTGAAAGCAATGTCCAGTATGGCATCATGTCATCGGAGCACGTCCCTCTCCATGTTGGACAACTTATCACTTTCCCACATCTTAAAAGCAACTGTGGTTTCTGCGTCATGTTATTCTCATGAATACAGTCAGGAAGCCGCGACATTGACCAGTGTTTCTAGAACTGTCACCAGTACCACCCACACCGGGCTGTAGCGTGTCAACTACAACAACTGGAGTTTATATGTAAAGCATACAAGTATTTTCCACTGACTTTGGTACACAACGGTCACTGTGACTCCTTGGGTTTTCCTGGAATTCTTGATTTCCATGTGCTGTTCACCAAATGAATGGGAAATTGGTAAAATCTGGACAGAGGGGAGCTACTCTACAGATGTAAATATCACCGTTTCAGGGATTCTTTCTGCATAAGGTTATCATATGAAGTGCTTCTTCAGGGGCCAAGTTCATAATGAAGAACAAGTTACGTTGAACTTGTGGCAGGCACTTTGTTGAAAAAAAATTCTTGAGTCACTTGATGCAGAACTAGCTTCTTCAGAGCATTACTGTAGATTTTGAGAAATACACTATGACATGTGATCATGCTAGACCAATCGAGTAGCTGATTGATGACAAGTCTAGCAACGTGCCTGGCTCTATAGTGACTTTGGTATACAAAGATCACTGTGATTCCTTGGGTTTACCCAAGGAATGTTACTTTATAACAGTGCTGTTCTTCCAAATGAATAGAGTAACTGGGAAAATCTGGACACAGGGAGGCTACTCAGCAGATGTAAAGATCGCCGTTTCAGGGATTCTTTCGCCATAATGTTATGATATGAGGCGTTTCTTCAGGGGCCACCGTTAATTTCCAGCCTCTTATATTTAACTTTTCTTTATTCCACTGCTGCACAATGTCTTCATCTTTCCTTAGTAATAGTTTGCATGGGATGTGGAGCTGACACTGGACTCCGTGCTCCTGGGTTTCTGTGGACTCAACACTTTCCAAAGATAACATGGGCAAAAGATTTCCACTCACGAGCCTCGGCTGAGGCCCTACTGAGGCATCATGCCTGACAGACCCAAATGAGCTTGCTCAGATGTATCCCAGGATTCATAGCACACCACTCTGCAAGGATGTATAGGTAGTCGATACGGTTTCGAAAATAAAAATGCAAACTCAGGATGTGAAGCTGATGTGGGAACATGCTATCAAATGTGAAACACTTTCTCTCTCTTAACGTTCCACGTGAGAAGTTGCTGCCGCTCCTCGTGAACTTCCAGGCGACTGATCTATCAGTGATTTATTGTCCTTTTCTATTATTACGGGGGTAAACTGAGATTTCCAAGAAAAGCTTGTCTCTCACTAAGGATCTGGAAAGCCCAGCCTGGCAGTGTGCACCGTCAGTCTCCACATGACGTCTTAGCAGGGGAACATTCCTCCATGTCTTTCCCTCTCCGTCTATAACCACCTTTCCCAATTTAGAATTGGGGGAGCATGAAAGGAGGTTAAGTGCAAAAATACACGGGGAGCAGATGAATGTAAAAATAATTGATGAAAAACATCACCTGCAGTGAGTGAAATGTCTTTCATTCACCTCTGCGCTTCAGGAACTTTCCTGGAGAAAACACAAGACTCTTCCACAGGAAGGTAAAAGGTTTCCACAGAATAACTCGACAGAATCTACTGAAATTCTGTCCAGTGTATTCATTTAAGAGGCTATAAGTTAACGTTAAAATATTTTTCTTTCCTACACTGCTCAACCAAACCCCGCAATAAAAGTCTGCATTAACTCCATGACGTTACTATTCAGTTTTCCCTACAGGAGCTGGGATTGTCTTTTCTCCATTAATCACACTGACACTGACAGGAGGAGGGTCTGCAGCTCCTCAGCCCACCATCAGTGGGCTGACCCGGGAGGTGACGGCTTCCCTGAAGCGTCAACCCAAACAAGAAGGGGAGCAGCCCGAGGTCAAAGTGGCCAGCGCCAAACCAGCTCTTTCATCCTATGGCATTTACAGGATCAGCATCCGAGAACACAGGCATCAAAGAGTGAGCGAGAGAGACCCAGAGCAAGAGGGACGGAGCAACCTCCCTGACCCTATCAATGTGTGCCACTCAAGTGTAGGAGGGTGTGGGATAATCCCGGTGAGCTGCGCATCGGGGGTCTCCAGGTGGTCTAAGTGGATAGACGGGGTTAACCCTTGTTGGCAGAGATCTGCACTCAGCTTGTCAAGGAAACTGCAACAATGTGTCATGTCAATCATTGTAGGGCCTCAAAATTGGCTTTTTGCAAGTACTTCCTGATGAAGAGAGGCATTTGTGTGAAGTTGATAAAAAACTGACTGTAGGTCAGTAAAACAGGATGGAAACACAGCATAGTGCCAGGGATTTGAATGCATCAACAGGTCTAAAAAACCAAAGAGGAGTTTGATGGAGGCAGTGAAGGAGGACATGGAGGTAGTTGGAGTCGGAGTTGAGGATACAGAGGACAGGGGGGAGGTGGATGTTGTTGACTTGCTGTGGCAACCCGGGAAAAATGGGACAAGCTGAAAGGAAATGTTGGCTGTGCAAACATGAGCGCAGAAGGTTTTCCTTATTTCCATTATCCTTCAGATGCAATGAGAGAACACATTGTACCATTAGAACACTGGAGTGATAGTTGCTAGAAATGGATCTCTATACACTATGGCGATATTGCACCAAAAATATTCATTAGTACATGGAAAGAGTGGATTTCTCATTAGTTTAAAGTTGTCTTTTTAGCTTTTTATTCATTGAAAATTCAATTTTAAAGTTTTATTACTGTAGTAGTACTGTAGTAGTTACTGCCACTGCCCCTACTGCCATATCGGGGTCACTGCCAAGGGGCCACAATAACAATTAATGTTCAATATCGAAGAAAAAAGGTCCCGCTGTAAAACAACACTTCAGATGAGTTGTGTAATACTCGCATTCATCCCCAGCTGTGCCTACCATTGAGTGCATCCAAAAAAAAAAGTAATTATATAACATCCAATTTTCACATCAAGGTGGCGGCCGCAAAAATATCATTCCAAGGGCTGCAAATGGCCCACGGGCCGCGAGTTTGAGACCCCTGCTGTAGATTGTCTACATTAAATTGACCTAGAATCTAGAGAAATGTCAAAAGTAACTATAGTTAAAACTTAGTGTCAGACATGGTCCATGTGAGCATAGATTTGATCTGGTGGAATCTGGTGATACATTTATCTCCATCTCCAGACCATTCCAGACAGATGTGGACATGTTGGTGACAGACTGAGATCGAATGCTTCCTCTAAGCTTTTTCTGCTGAGACACTGATGTCTCCGGTGGCAGCTCGTCCACAGCAGGGATACTGTATGGGTTTCACTTCAGTCTTGCTGCTGCAGTCTGACACTTCCTGCCGTCCGCAGGTCAAAAAAACAAGGATTTAATTCCCCTGATCAATACAAAGCTGGAGAACATTCCTAAAACTGTGTAAACACGTCACATCTCGGTTACACCGTGATGTGGAGTGAAGTTTTCACCTGACATTTTAGGGAACGCTGCCTGGCAAAAAAGATGGATTCACTGGGTAAAAGGAAGCGTATGGAACAGTTTGCAGTCGCATACAGTAATATAATAAGAGTATTGTGTCTGGATGTCCAATGATCCACTTACATACTGGCACTAAATAATAAATAGCAGAGCAGACAACGCTCAGTCATCTTCCCTCTTGATCCGTGACTCGGTGCCAACGCAGCTGCTCCAGCTCCTGGACTCAGCTGACACAGTGGAAAGTTAGACAGCGGTCTGCAGCTGAAAGACCATACGTGATGACATACAAGATAGAGGAAGTGTGCGCTTAATGCATCTCTGGCATCGAGTGACCGACACTATTAATGCACCACACCAGAATTTTTATCCCTCCGTACCAAACAAGGTCAACGGCATCGGATCTGAGTGTTGGTTTTGTTCACTCTTCCAAAAGTCCGTCAAGCTAGAGTTCCTTATTGATTCTTAAAAAGTTAATTAAAATTAATACTGCATTTCTGATAACATGTTACAATGACATAGGGTTTGTCAGAAAAGTGAAGGGCACATAACACAAGTGTATGTGTTATGTTCCGTGCCTTAGGGCTAAGTCCATGTTTATGCAGTCTAAGTCATAATGTGAACCTCAATATAGATTCATCTTATTCCAACGTCTTTTAATCTTAAGTTCATAAAAAGAAAATTTGCCTTAAACAATTCTTGAGTCATTTTATGCAAAACTAGCTCCTTCAGAGAGTTAGATTGCTAGTTGACTGATGAACAATCCAGCAACATGCCTGGCTCTGGTTTTTCTTAATGTCCCTGATTGAATTGTCCAAAAAGTCTTATGCAGTGGAGGCAAATGGATTCTTAACAGTGCTTCACACTAGAGATGTCCAAAAAATATTGGTCGGCTTGTCAATGTCACAATGTGATTAACACCACTGCACACAAAGACATGTGACCTCTGTTTTTAACAAATCACCAAAGTGAACAGTGGGTGGCTTTAAGCACCAGGAAGTGGGTGGGGACAGTGCCATGCTCATTGGACCTCAGTAGTAACCCAGCAGTTGGTGGATTCAAACCTGAAACCCTACCGACTGTAGACCCATTCCTCAACCACTAAGCCACCACGCCTATTTCATGCCCTGAAATATAAGCATAATTTATGTGATATCGTTGAGATTGATATCACCTTTTTCAACGATAATGAAATGAATGGGTTTTGCCATAATTTACCGAAATCACGCATTGGGTTCTGAAACATTGAGCTCATCTGTAGCAAACAACGTAATATATCGGTATATGTCGATATCAATATCGTAAAAGTAAGAGTTTGGACAATATCCCCAAAAACATCAGAAGTTAATATGGCACATGCCTACTTTATACGTATCCTTCAATTCGTGAAACAAAGAATTATGACTCACTAACGTTGTTTACACTAAAGTATGGAGGGAAATTTGTAAGAAAAACTTCAGGGTCTGCAATGTGGAGGCATCAATCCTAAACACTACACATGATGGCGTCGCAATCAGGGAAAAATTCCCGGTAATGATGATGATGTTGATGAAGATTTCAAAGATTCTTCCAGTTTTGGGGGAAAGAAAATAATCAGAGTGACGCTGTGATTTAAACATTGATTATTGTATAATTAGTTGGACGTTAAAGTCAGATGAGGTTTGTAATATTAACATCTGTCCAACAGCCCTTCAAAACGTCATGTCTTCATAAAGACAAAACAAGAATACAATGTACTTTATGTCTGAGAGCAACAGTGAGCAATAAAGAAAGCTTTTAACTCTTTGTTGAACCTCACTAACACAAAGTCCATTCATCAGAGAACAGAGAGAAGACCCTGTGATGTCACTCATCTCTGAGGACCAGAAACTCACCCGGAGATTTTTAACATTTCCAAACAGGAGATTAGAGGCTTACGTACAGGCTTTTATCTCCTAAACAAGTAGTGGGAGCTCAACTTTTTTTTAGAGCTTTGTGTGTTAAATGATCCTTAAGTGACCACCAAGGAAAACCACCGCGCTGCACAAATGAATGGATCTGAATGGACGGCAACGACGCCTGACATCCCGACTGAAAGATGAGCCTCAACTTTACACAGGCTTCAACCACAACAATGATGTAAACATAGTTCTCATAGCTCACAGCTCCAGGAAACATCACTTATGGTTTAGGGCAGTAGATATTTTCACTCCTCCTTAGAAGCCAGACTAAGCAGAAGCAGACAATGTTGCCTTAAGCAGAAGCAGACAATCTTTGTCTTTTCTCGTCACCACAGAGGGACAGTGATTGTGTAATATTGTCCAGCAGTTTTTTGAGAACTTCCAAAACTTCATGATGACACAGCTGTATCATCTTGTATCCTGCAGCTCTGAGAAAACCATCCTAACGGCCCAACATGCCTCAACCACTTAAGGAGATTCTAATGGAACCAAGTGTTGTTTTCTGTCTTTGTCTCTTTTCTTTTTCTCTTAAGAACACAACAACAAAAGGTTGTCCAACCGTCTCCTTCTAAGGCCACTCAAATCAGCCTCCTAAAGAGCCCCGGGTGGGCAGCCTGAGGAGTTCCTCCTGGTTCTTTATTTGAACCGGGCTCTTCAGTCTTCATTCCAACAACGCTTGGAATGGAGGCGAGGGGATCAAGTATTTCTGCCTCAGTTGTGGCTTTAATCAAAAGCAAAGTGAGAGCAGTGTGGTTACTCTGGGCATGACTGAAATATGGTCTAATTGCTTTCAACAAGTAATCCTCCTCTGGGATGACTTAGAAAAGTCCTAAAATGTTGATTTTACACATCGTAGAAAACTCCTAAATCCTCCATGTTTGGTCCAGACTAAACAGAACATGACGTACGGTGCTGTTGATAAGTCTAAGGATGTTATAATTCATTAACGCCGCAGTAAGGTAAATATTTTCCATCCTACTTCTGCCCTGTTTGAACTCAGAGAAAACAATTAGTCCAGTTTTATTTATCTTTATTTACAGTTGATTACAGTGTGGTCTGCAGTACTGGCAGTAGCAGCTGTGTGTCATGTCTCCAAAGGCCGTCTCTGAAAACCATGAAGGCATCACCGCCAGAACCACGCCACGCACTTTCTGTCTCTGCCAAACAGCTAATGATGAATGAGCCTCTGTTGGCGTCCCGCCAGTGAAACACGGTAAGTCACAGGTGTTCAGATGTCGTACGTCTCAGGTCGTGATCGCTCCTTCACAGCACTGGGCAGAAAAGCTGATAAATCAGGGAAGGGGGCGACGTGAGGTAAAGTGCACGGGTTAACACCCTCTGATGCAAGAACGCAGCAATCGTCAAACGTCCATTTCTGCAAAGGGGGACGGAAATATCACTGAACCCAAATAGGTCGCAGCGATTTCTGTTTTCCCAGCTGATGTCATCCTACGGACCATCAATCACCGTCTGTGAATGTGACAAAAACTCCAATAAATCCTCCTTCACAGCCAAACATCAATCGTAAATGATTTGAGGCCGAGCAGCTGTGGCAACATGACGTGATCCAAGGTGAGAAGAGAAATAACACAGGACGGAGGGGTGACTGACACTGAGTGTTAGGGCAAACACAGAAGGTGCGCAGTGTTTCTTCTGTTCTCTCCTGAGCATCGCTCACAACGGTCCCCGAGCAGAGAGGGAAATAAACGCTTCCGTAAAAAGACATCGACATCAAAACTGAGGGGCAGGGGGAGGATCTGGGACGACACACCAGGAACTGGCTGTTGGCCAATGGATGCCTGAGATAAATGTCAGGATTTTGAACGTGTAATAGTGAAGTCATTCTGATCCTGAACAACTACCAACCATAAAAGGTTTATTAATGAGTTGACAGACGTCTTATTTAGAGAGTACAGTGGAGCTGGTAGATCTCAGTCTGCAGCAGCAGTTATGTTGATTTACTTGTATCTAGATGACATATTCCCCATTAAGAATAATAAAAAATGTTCCAGCCCCCTCAGAAAAGTACTATCAATTCTCCATAAATTAGTTGAAGAGGACTCTTGAATGAGAAGTGAAAAAAGCGTTTCTAAAATGTCCAGTTGCCGAACAAATTTCTATGACTATGACCTGAATGACTGAGAATCTTAATGGATATGGAGAAGGAAGGAAATCAAACTCCCTGTCATTGTGACATTGTGATTCAAACAACAAAATGTCGTTTCTGTATTTAACCCATCATCAAAGTGAACAGTGGGCAGCTTTGAGCACCCCAGGGAGCAGTGAGTGGGGACGGTGCCATGCTCAGTGGACCTTAGTGGTAACTTGGAAGTTGGTGGATTCTAACCTGGAGCCTTCCAGTCCGGTTCCTTAACCACTAGGCCACCACTGCCCAATATATATATTAAACCAAATTCTTCTATCTGGAGTTAAGTTCAGCACTTGATGCTTCCAAAAGTTGAGGTAAGCTCACTGGCCTAGTGGACTTGGGTCGGTTTCCAGGTTCAATGCCACCAGCTGGCAGGTTAGTACTGAGGTGCATCGAATATGGCACCGTCCCCACCCACTGCTCCCCAGTTGCTCAAAGCTGCTCACTGTTCCCTTTGGTGATGGGTTAAATGCACCACCCATTTTGTGCAGTGATGTGGATCACTATGTCACAACAACAATTTCCTTCCTTCCTTCCTTCCTTCCTTCCTTCCTTCCTTCCTTCCTTCCTTCCTTCCTTCCTTCCTTCCTTCCTTCCTTCCTTCCTTCCTTCCTTCCTTCCTTCCTTCCTTCCTTCCTTCCTTCCTTCCTTCCTTCCTTCCTTCCTTCCTTCCTTCCTTCCTTCCTTCCTTCCTTCCTTCCTTCCTTCCTTCCTTCCTTCCTTCCTTCCTTCCTTCCTTCCTTCCTTCCTTCCTTCCTTCCTTCCTTCCTTCCTTCCTTCCTTCCTTCCTTCCTTCCTTCCTTCCTTCCTTCCCTTCTTCCTTCCTTTCTTCCAAGCTTCCTTCCTTCCTTCCTTCCTTCCTTCCTTCCTTCCTTCCTTCCTTCCTTCCAACTGGTATTGTTGGCATCCATAACAGATATAATAAAACCACTAATTACTTTGAATACCCCTTCATTTTTCTAACCATCTGCTTGTTCGTCGTTGGGTTGCAGGGGCAGCAGTCTCCACTACTGCCACCCAAATCACATTGGACCATATTGTCAGCCTTCCACTGGAAGTTGTGGGTCGGGACAGTGCTATGCTCAAAGCACCTCAGTTTTTAATTAAAGTCAAGCAGCACCGGTGCCGAGCCAGCGCCGACCCTGAGCTCCAAAACCATCACACAGACCTGTGTAAATAAACAACAAACATCGCACCACTGACATCAAATAAATACCGGCTGGAGAAAAAGCAAATACAGATTCCTTCGAAATTTTCCTTTCCTGTGAGCAGTCAGCTGTTTAGAGTCTGTGGTCGCTCTGGTTACACACCTGTCCACTCCAACATTAGACTGCTCCCCTCTCACAGCAGTGGTAAACCTCAGTCGTCTGGTTCACATAGAATCCACCCTGAGCTGCCCCTCCACTCATGTGTGACACGTTGAAAAGTGGTATTTGGCTACGAACTGACCGTAAAATGGACCTTCTAACCACTCTGAACCAGCAACGTCATCTTCCTGAAGTTTTCACAAAGTCGCTATAAAGGCGACAAAAAACCCGGGGTCTCCTGGTCGGGTGGTACGCTGACCCTTCTCACTGGTGTCTCAAAAACATGCAGAGTAAAAAAAATACTCCCCTCTTGGGTGAAAACGTAGACAGCTCTTTTCTGTTTGAAGGTGCAGATGGGCTCCACAACTGGAAACAGATGGCTGCTTAATACGTGCATGCCTCTGCATGAGTGTTTATGTATGGGAGTTTGAGCAAACTGGTGAAAGTACAGCAAAAAAAAAAAAAAAACAGGTCCAACACTGGAATAAAGGGAGATTATGGCCTTAATGTATCACATGGCAGAAAGTCTTCAAGGCAGAAAATTTCAATTCAGGAAAAACATTGTCATCAGTAACGTCCTTGAGTGAATTCTTAAAAACAAACCATATGAACCATATATATGTGTGTGTGTGTGTGTGTGTATATATATATATATATATATATATATATAGCATAAATCGAGTTTCATATTAATCTGGGCCGTGTGCCATGTATGAAGTACCTTGTTATTTTGCTAAAATACCAGCTCGTCAAATATAATACAGGTGTTTTTATTTCAAAATAATGGCCACAAAAAAACTAGTATTTAACCCAATTAACCCCGACATTCATGACCCTCGCTCACTACTGCACCCCTGAGGAATGTCTAGGTGTCACAGACAAGTCAAACTGTTTTATTTCTGATTCAAATTATTGAAAAATTCAATCAAGAACTCCTTTATAAATAATATTTATAGTAAGGGGTTTAATGTTGTAATACATTTGTAATGATATTTTGTTTTTCATGGGTAAAAAATTTAGTATTTGGTCAGTTTATACTTATGCCGCTTCCAAAATAACAAAAAATCAATTGATTGGTGGCAGTAGGCGACTTAGTTGGTGGCCTAGTGGTTAGGGAGACTGGCTTGGGTCTGCAAGGCCCATGGTTCGAATCCCTTTACCAGTAAGTCACTGCTGAGATGCCAAACTGCTCTCCTGCTTACTACGGTGATGAGTTAAATGCATAATTTCTAAAGGATACTCCTGAAGGATTATTAACAATCTATTGAATAAATAAAAATTAGACTGTATCACCAGTGTTGGGCAAGTAACTTGTTACTGCTCTGAAAAAGTAACTAGTTACGTTACTAAATTATAAAAGTAACTAATAATTAGTGGTACATTAAAAACAAAATAGATGTTTAGACATTTTAACAGGTATCTTTATTGTAACATCAACTTGCCGCTTGCTGTTGTCTTGCTTGTGGGTGTGTGCTGCTGTAGCGTGTGTGTGTGTGTGTGATACTGTTTATTTCCCTATAAGGTAAGAAGACCCGCCCAGGTCTCTTTCTAATTGGCTTAGCCTGAAATGTTAGCCTATGCCAACCAATCATTGCTCCTTTTCAACGCATGTGTTCAGTTAGTGTGCACGGTCGTCTTTCACTCATGACTGACAGACAACACAGTCCGCTACCACGCAGTCCTCTTCCAGTGGCCGGGAGAAACCGTCCATTTGGACCACAGACAGTAACGAGTAACAAGCCCTTTTACACCACAGTAACAGTAACAGCGTTACTGAATGGGAAAAGTAATGTGTAACGTTATTAGTTACTGAAAAAAGTAGTTTCGTTACGTAACGCGTTACTTGTAACGCAATAGTCCCGACACTATGTATCACCATCAAAGATTTAAGAGGAAGGTAAGTAGACCCTGATTTGTTTACCGGAGTTATAACATCTGCAAACAAGAGTCCATGTTCCTGAAAAGTACTCTCAATGGGTTTTTTCTGTTCCCAACACCAACTTCAGTCTAAAATCCAACCTACAGTGAGTTCACTGTTCTCCTCGAGACAAAACAATCCACAACAGTCTTCCTGTTTTGTCCACAAAGAATCACAGATACAGTTTCGAAGTATGTAAGGCTGTTTATGCAAAACTCGTCTCCTTTTAGAAAAACACCAAATATAAAAACATGCTCTCTCAGTGATTTTAGGCGTCTGCCCAAATCCTATATTTGGTAAGAAGATAACTCTCAGACAGGGTCCAAGCGTGCTGAGAAAAGCAGGAGGCTTAGAGCAGATTTGGCTGAGAGTTCGGAAAAGATGGTGGACGGGATCACCACAATCCACAGGTGATGTTATCTCCTTAGGTTCATGTGCTCACATCTCACGCAGATTTGTCATAACTGAAACCCCCAACAGTGTCTTTGCTGCCGCTCCTCTGTCCTCTGCCAGGAGCTTATTTTTCCAACAGACGGTCAACCTGAAGTCCGACACCATCATTTTGGTAAAATGACAGTGTGACAGAGAGACACACGAGTCCAGAGCATCGTCACAGTCATTCATCAGATCCCGGTACAGGGGGTGGGAGGACACCAGGACACCAGGCCAGTAATCCACTAAGAACGTGTCACCTCTGATTTCAGCGGTCACTCTTCAGCCTGGATCAGTGGGTTCCAAGATTAACCTACATTTGGAGACCTGTCCAAGAGTTGAGCACTCATGTTTACAGTGGACTGGGTTGTCTTCCAAGGGGTTGTAAGTTTGATTCTGGATCCTGGCAAGGAATAAAACCCCAAAGGCCCTTCATAATGAGTCAAATAACGTCAGTCCTTGTGGATCTTTGACCAAGAGTTAATGTCTCCGTCATTGGTGTAGATCTCCAGGGTTCACCTACTGGGTAAGATCCAATCTAATTTAGGGTGGTTGGCTCACGACCTGCAGTGAAGTTCATGAGGGACTGAATTGGTGCAATGTAATTTGGGTGGTGGTCGTGGAGCTGCCCCTGCAACCCAGTAATGGATAGAACGATGGAAAATGTCTCTCTTGAGTTTAATGGCACAGTGGACACAAGAGGTAATTACATCTCCCCAAGCTTTGCTCAACTTCTGTCCTGCAGCCAGAACTTTTGTGTCAGAGTGGCAATGTAAGGTGAAGGGAAAGGTTAACAGGACGGTTGTGAGACTAGTCATGATGGGTGGATTAGAGACACAACCAATAGACAGAAGACAGGAGGCAGAGCTGGAGGTGGAGGAGTTAAAGATGCTGAGGATCTCTTTAGGAGAGACAAGGATGGACAGGATCAGTTTGGAGAAAAAGCTAGAGAAGCCAGATTGAGATGGTTTGGACATGTTCAGAGGAGGGACAGTGGTTATATTGGTAGAAGAATGATCCTAGAGATGGAGCTACCAGGTCGGAGACAAAGAGGAGATTGATGGATGCAGTGAGGGAGGACATGGAGGTAGTTGGAGACAGAGTAGAAGATACAGAGGACAGGGGGGAGATGGAAAAGTTTAATTTGCTGTGCAAACCCCTGAAGAAACGATAAGTCGAAAAAGAATAAGAAGATTTTAAAAAATGGCTTAATGGACCACAATTTCTTCATTTTTGGACTGAAAGTTTATGTTCATGCAAAAAAGTCAAACTGACTATAAATATGTTCCTGCTCGGTGTCATCACTGTGGTTTAGGTTGAGGTTGCACATACACTGCAACATGTAGCTCATGTCCTTCTGGTTAATTCCATAATTATTGAAATACTTGAATTGTTCTGTAAGAGTGAAACTAATACAGATCCAATACAATGGTGTTGACAGGAACTGTTTTTCTTTGGAAGCAATGTTTAAAACAAAAATGGAGTGGAGGAGATTTAGATTAAGATGATAAAATTACTATCAGATGTTTTCACCAATAATCAGTTTCAGTCTATATTACTGTGAAAACACCACAATATCTTGTTCCAGAGATGTTGGTTTTTTTTTCTTGGCAGATAATTACAAGTGACATTTGTTCATTTTTAACCTTTCCTTTTTTTAACTTTCTTTCCTTCTCTGCCTTCACACTGTGCATACCATCACCTCCTACTGTACTTGTGGACAGCAGTAAAATGAACAGAGGGCAGCTCAAACTGGTCCACACAACAATAACAGCTCGACTAAACAAGCAGGCTGTGGCCAAGGCTAACACGCACTGAAGAACAATGTGAGATTATTTTCTATGTCTCCGGCTGCTGCGCTGGTCAAACAATTACAAACAAAGATCAAGGCTTCATCTGCACTGGTTTATTCTGAGGCAAAAAAAAAACCATATTCATTAAAAAGTCATTGAATCCTTCAGTTTGGGAAGAGGAAATACGGGATATGAGAAAAAGCCTCAATCACAGTTTGTCAAGTTTCACAAATCTGTCTTCAGCTGTCTCTGAGCAGTGGATGAAGACAAATGCAGACTAGGAAGTTCATCATTCAGGTTTTGTCCAAATTGTAGATCTTATAACTCGATATGTTTTCTTTTATTGTTCATTAATCCCTCAATATCTACCCACCAATTGCGGGGCAGCAGTCTCCATCACGTGCACCCTAATCAAACGCAATCTCCGTCCTAGTCCCTCTTGAACCTTCCTACAGGTGCTGAACCCTAATCAGGATTTGATCTTGTTCAGGAGCTGAACCCTGGAGTTCAGCACCAATGACAGAGACACTGACCAAAGATGTGAAGATCTGAAGAGCTAAAGAGCCACACTTTGGATGTTCGTGGGCTCACCACCCAGAGAAAGGCTAACTATTTGGGTAGCAGTGGTGGAGAATGCTGCCCTTGCGACCTGTTAATGTGCAGTAGGATGAAGATGAATGAATGAATGAGGGGAATCAAATCCAGGACTTTCGGCTTCTGAGAAAGCAAACAAATATGAACCTTGTACAATCAATTTGGAAGTTGTTGTGCAACCACGCCCCCTATCTGCTGTCTGAGATCCATTGTTGATCATCTCACTCTCATCCTGGACTGGACTGGACTTGTCTCCTCTGTAGGTAATGGTCTCTGTAGGTAATGGTCAAAGACCAGACAGAAGGTAATGGCGGGACGGAAAATAAAAACGGCCTAAAAACCAGAGTAAAGAGCTTCTCAATAAACCATCAACTCTGCAGGATGAACTCCTCCCTTCCTGCTCCCTCTCTGCTCCAGTGACATATGTGTCAGAGCTTAGGCCTCAGATTAGCCCAGCGTGGATTAGGTCCGTCTGCGGTTGAGGACACGTCCACCCGACCACATGCACGCACAGACAAACCTGTGTCTCTACAGGCCGTGACTAAAGTTAAAGAAAACCAAAGCCCCCCCCCGTCCAGGTCTCCCATCACCATCACCATCACCATCACCAGCAGATAAGTTAAACAAAGTTATGTACGATGTGATTAGGGCTTAAACACACAGAGAGGATTTTCCACTCAGTGCCACAGATTACAGAGAAAAACCGCTGCAGCTCATCACTCACAATCAAGGAGGAATCCTCGGGGATGAGTAAATATTTTAACAGCTCGGCCGCCATCCATTCACACTTAATCACAAGAAAGGGAAAAAAAAATGGAAAACTTTCTACGAGTCAAAAACAAGAAACACAAACGTAATCATTTTCCTCTGTCCAAACGTTAACAAAGGCAGCATTCATGGGGGGGCAGAATTAGAAAATAATGACATTATGTGGTTCCTTGGTACAGTTTGCTTTAACGGTTCTCTTAGGCCTAGTTAAACAGAATACAGGTTTAACTAGACCTGTTTCTTCACGTCCCTCATTACCCTGAGACAATAGAGTCCGACAACAATCAGGGTTTTGTTCTTTTCCCTGTGACTGATAGTAGAGAACCTCTCACCCGGAGAATGTCCCCACATTTGTCTTTGGGAGGTTATGTTTTGTGGGACACAGAAAAAAAAAAAACCTGTAATTCTTCATCTGAGGAGTTTTATCTGCCCTGACGTCAGATAAAATTAGACTTAAATGTCTAGAGAAGTCACAGTAAGAGTGGCCCGCATGGGTGTAGGAAATAAAAAGGTTAGTGGAGCAGACAGTCACTAGAGAAGGGCAACAGGTGGCCGTCAACTTAGAGAGAGAGACAGAGAGAGAGGCTCATCATCCACTTAGAGCTGAGCAGCAGCTCTAGCAACAGTCAGTCTGGTTCTATCTGCTGAGAGCATTATTTGTGTTGTTGATAATATTCAGAGATGTTCATTCATTCATCTTCTTCTGCTTGTCCGTTGCCGGGTTGCAGGGGCAGCTGGCACCACCCAAATCACACTGCACCACATTGTGAGCCTTCCTGTGGGTGGTGGGCCCACAAGAAGTAATGTAGGTTCGGACAGTGCTATCAGATCAGAGCACCTCAGTGGCAACCTGGCATCTGGTGGATTCAACCACTAGGCCACCACTGCCATATCTAAAGATGTACAGTATTGATTGATTTGTTGTCATTATCAGTCGTAGTGTTTAGTAGACTCTATGCACGTGTCATAAAAGTTACAAAATTGTTTGAATCTATAAAATGGGTTTGACCAGCTGCTAGACCTGGGCAAACTAAGGCCTGGGGCCCTGGATGTGGGCCTTTTGGCTCTTTAATCAGGTCCACCAAACTTGTCCAAATTATACTGTTATTTAATTTAATTAAATTTATATTATCATTATTCTTTTTTCCCTGCAAGGGCAAACATTTTGGTGCACGGGCCACAATTGATCCTAAAAGTGGACAACGGGCCAGATTAGGGACAGACAGACTGATACGTAAAGGTTGTGCATAAAGATCAAAATGCTAACGTGCATCAAGAAATTTTACAATGGAAATCTACTGTATAAAACTACCATATTAATCCAGCCTCGCTACGGCAAATCTGGTTACTTCATATCCCTTATGTTTGTTTGTTTGTTTTGCATCCTGACATTTACCAACATGAATTAAAATGAAAACACAAACATCTTTCAGAACACTTCAGTCGACTTCCTGTTAAAGTCTGGGACCTCGTTTGACTTTCACTTGACAGAGAAATAAAACCAAATCTGACCAGTTCCAGTCTGATAGTTTTTGCAGACTTAAGGTTTATTTTTAGATTCGAGTCTTGAAAAAGCAGCAGCATTGGGTCTGTGAGAGGATTTAGGATATTTTTTATGTTTTGAATTGACAGTGATGGTGACAATCTCTGCACAACTTGGCTCAAACCCTGAACACTGACAATCAATCCAACAGAGATGTCCAATAATTTACACCTAGTTTATCAATGTATTTGATCAAAACGTAGAGAAGGAATCCACTCACACAGCCCGGCCTTTAATCAAATTACCAGTGATAAGCACTGTGAAAACCAGCTTATCTGTTTGGATGTTATCAGCCAGCTCAAGCCAATAGGGGTCGCTATAACACACAGCGACAGATTACAACAGATTCTGCAGCATTTTTGAAACGTGGTTAATCTGAGACAAATTAAGTTTTTAATTCCCAACACTGCCGCTGTGCTACTGCAACAAGAACATCGATCAAGACCTTCAAGAACAGAGTTGTTCCACTTCTATCCAATACCAATGACATAAGGCAGAGAAGACAAACCGTCCGCATGCTTGACGTCAAAAATGCACATCGTGGACAATCGCATGGTTGACTACTCACCGATGCAGGCGTGAACTCTGACAGACAGCTGAGTCCGGAGGATGATGCTGTGTTTCTTGCCTCGTCTGTGAAGAAGAGAAAGAGAAATGGAGAGAAAAGAGGAGCGTCACTGAGTGTGGACATTTGGACTGCTCTGATTATGTCAGGCATGCAGGACGGTTGTCAATATGTCAAATAAGACAAACGCTGACAACACCATGTAGAAGAATGACCCCTGTTATCTGCTGGGCTTTAATCAACTATTTAAAAAAAAAAAAAGAAAAAAAACATGAAACAGGCCGTAGGAGCAGATGAGGAGACATGTCTTCATTGGGGAAATTATAATACCAGAGAAAGTCACGGGTCAACTCCACCCCCCGTGTTAATGGAGGACGATGCCAGGACCCTATCACTATCCCGTCAAGGACTGACAATGTCTGAATGACAAACCCAAACAAAGGCAGCAACAATGCATCTTAATTCCTTTCATTCGTGAGAGTGAATGTGAAACTGTGTAGCTTGTGGTCACACAATGGATGTTTTGCTCACTCAGAAGGCCAGAGTCTAATGGGTAGTAAGTCTGGAGCCTGTGAAATTTGCTGTTTTAAAGGATCAGGCAAATCATGTCAGCAAATCCCGAGAAAAAGACCAAAACCAACAATGAATTTGTACATAAGACGAAAACTATCCACGTCTCTTGTGCACAGCGGTCCACTGATGTGTTTTTGGCAAACAATGGATTGTTACATGTGATTTATTTTTCATTCCATCTCAATTGTTCAACGGAGGAGGCGCATTCAAATCCAATCACTCCTTTGTTTGCACACGGTTTGGCCTCTGTACAAACTAATTTAGCTCTAGACACAACTTGTAACAGGAGCGCAGCAGGCGGAGCTGTAGCAGCACCTCGTCTTCAAACATGGCTCGCTGACAAATGGGCTTTTATGCTTCCTGCACAAAGGCTGTGTGATCGCACTGACTGGCCAGACGGCAGCAGCAGCCTTTCAATGTCAGTCACAATCAGGCTGCACTGCAACTGAGAGGGAGAAGACAGTCGGCCCAGAGGACAGGTCGTCCTGCTGTCCGATCAAATACTAGAGGTTTCACTGAACGACTGCATCACTCGGCACAACAGACCAGACAGAAACACTGGCTATGGAACATGGGTGAAAGTAGAAATATCCCAAATTATAGGATGGCCTATGGTAGTGTTCCCCAACCTTTTTTGCACCATGGGCCGGTTAAATGTCTGGTACTTTTTTCACGGACCGGTCATTAACTTGTGGCAGATAAATACCTCTTGATAAAATTAAATTTCCGGTGTTTTGAAATATTTTCCTACCTATAAAATCTTCCTACCCGAATGAACTGTGCATGCACACAACAAGGATTTCTCAAGTACACACAGCCTATAACTTTCTGCTACCAGACTGGTATACAAGGATAGTATCTTGTATCAATGAGTCTTCGTCATTTTGAGTTTATTGTTGTTGTCATCACGGAGGAAATATTTCCTGATCAAATATAGTTGCATTATTGATGATGAAATCCTAGCCATTCTATTGGTCACTTGGATCCATGGATCAAGTGAAAGTAATAGCCAAATGGGGCCAAAAGGAAACATTATTTCTCTGTGGCCCGGCACCAATTCACCCACGGACCAGTACTGGTCCCTGGCCCAGTGGCTGGAGACTATGGTCTTGGTCAAATATTAGCAGAATTATGTTTTAACAGTAAAATTGCTTTAATTTTTTTCTACAACAATAAAATCTTAAACACAATGCATGGGTTTTGCCATATTTACTTTAATCACATATAAGTACTGAGACGTTTACCTCAGTTTTTGAGGCAAAGTCCACATGTATCAGTATCTGTTGATATCAACTTAAATTTAAGTGTTTCAACATAATTGGCGTATTGGATATTGGCAATAATATTTTATCTCTTCACCAAAAAACATTGGGGATTGTTCAGATTGACGTTTATGAAGCACGTTTTATTACCCAATGAGGGTAAAGTAACACAGGATCAATAAAACACATTAAACAACAACATTAATTAGATTGGAAAATCTAAACATTCTGAAGGACTATTTCATTCCTCTAACCTGATGACAAAAAATAAAAAAAAAATGTAAAATCTGATCTCTTTTTGACCTAGTTATCACTCAGTCCTTGCATTTCTCAACATCGCTGCAGGAATCCATGCTGAGGTGCGAAGAAGCAGCAGGTCACATGACAGGAAGTGCCTGCGATTACTCACTTCTTATCAAATATAACATCCAGAAACATGCTGAGGTGACACAGGAACATCTGTCAGCACCACCTTCACTGGTTGGATGGCAAACAGGAACCTAATCTTCCCTGATGCTGCAGAGGCCTCTGGGTAACCAGAGCCATTTTGTCACGAGCGTCTGCTTTCTCTCTGCCGGCTGTAACATTATCCCTGTGCTTAAACCAAGACCTGAGGCAAGGCAGGCCAACGTGCTCATTATCAAATTAAACAAACGTGCGTGGAATATAAGTTAGGTTTCAGACCCCCACCCTCGTAAAAATGGAACTCTCCAGCAGTGAGTGGAGGGGGTTTATGAAAGGGTGGTGTCCAGACCTACAGGAATCTCCAACTGTACAAGAATGTGGCCAACCAACAAATTTGACGCATGTTGGAGGATTAGACCCAATGAATGCTGGGAATATTACAGTTGATAGTTTTGTTCACTTTGATTGGACAGAGAACTATTGGCTAATACCACACATACTTGGTGTCTTCTTCTCCTTCCAGCTTGTCTCTTTTTCATGGGTTGCCACTGCCAGAGACATTTTCCATCTCCCCCTGTCCTCTGTATCTAATTCTAATCTCTAACTACCTCCATGTCCTCCCTCACTGCATCCATCAATCTCCTCTTTGTCTCCTACCTGGTAGCTCCATCTCTAGGAAGAGATTATATTCATTCTACCAATGTGTCCACTGTCCCTCTTCTATCCAAATGTCCTCATTCAAACCATATCAATCTGGCATCTAGAGATGTTTCTCCAAACCTTCTTGTCTCGCAAATCAGTGACACTGGATGCCCATCCTGACACAATCCTCTTCATTTATTTGGGCTTGGGACTGGCACAGAGAAAACGGCATGTGCCCCCTAGTGGCTGCCTTGCCGCGTAATTGGTTTTCTTTTCCTCACTCTGATTTCCTAAGTCCTCATATCTGTCAATACAACTGTTCTGCACGACAGTACTGTTCAGGTTTTACAGACTTCAACTCTACTCACGCTTGTATCGATTGTATTTTTTTTGTACTTTAATGTATTTTCTGTCTTTGCTGTACTCCTGCTGTAGGCATAATGTCCCGGAAGATTCTCTAGAGCAGGCGTTGGCAAACTTATTGACTCGAGGGCCACAATTAGTCCTAAAATTGGACACAGGGCCAGGTCCTTAATAGCGAAAAGATGGATTGTTTGTTAAAACTGAGATAAATGGCATGTAAAAGTCATGTATGAAACCTAAAATCCACCATTTCTAAAACCCTTTATGATGTCATCTAGTGGACAGGGTTGGTGGGCCACATTAAAAGGCTCAACGAGCCGCATCTGGCCTGCGGGCCTTAGTTTGCCCATGCCTGCTGTAGAGGGATTACTATAGTTTTATCTATCTATCTATCCATCCATCCTTTAAAGGAGCTAGACGTTCTTCAAAATAAGAATAATTGTTGTTTATGTGATGTGATTGGCGGCTACAGGAACCAATAGGAGTTGGTCAATGTTACCGTAACAGCTCCAAGAACAACCCAGACATGCTGCCAATGCATTTTGGTTTTTTTTGCTGCCTATTAATGTCTCATATACAAGTTCACCAAACACTGAGAGAACCACCAACCGAACCATCGCCGTCGTCTGCCAGCCCCACGCACGCCTTTATCTACGGCAGCAGAACTGGACCAGATTTATAAAACAACACAAAACGCAAACCCGCAGAGAATGAATAAACATCCACGGAGCTTCGTACAGTCATACCCAGTATTTATTTGAAGACAAATTAACGCCAGACAAGAAGGCCCCACAGAAGTTCTCTGACTCAGCACTTCTCAGTGACAACCGCTTTGCTGCTGCTGCTGCTGCTGCAGAGATTCCTGCAGCTCCCTGTGTGTGTGAGGGAATGTGCAGTGACTGAGGGAGCCAGGTGTGGCTGCAGAACAACGCAGGGATCGTCCTCAGAAATCAGCAAAGACAAACACGCAGAAAAATTGCGGATTTGATCTGATCTCTTAATAATGTCATTAAATATCTTGGCAGAAACAGGGGACGACTGGTGTTTTATTTCAGTCAGACAGGCCGCACTGTTCTGGACTAATTCTGTTTCTTTTCAAAGTTTCTTCAGCGCAAATCAAATTCTTGTGTGAAACACTATTTCCAAAAAAAAAAAAAAAAAAAAAGTCGGAAAAATGAAAACACCGACAGCTGAGCTGTCCTGAATTTATCAAAGAAGATCTAAGAGAAACAGAGCAGAACTGATCATGAATGATCACTCATCTGTCCAAAGTATTTATTCAGTTTTTGTTTGTGCCGACTATATACCAGATAAGTAATATAGAAATTAAATTTGCAATGAATATACAGTAGTTATCAATAAATGTCTTTTTTCTCTTTAGGAGAGACAAGGATGGACAGGATCAGGAGTGAGGTGATTAGAGGGACAACACAGAGAGAAAGGTTTGGAGAAAAAGCTAGAGAAGACAGATTGAGATGGTTTGGACATGTTCAGAGGAGGGACAGTGATTACATTGGTAGAAGAATGATCTTAGAGATGGAGCTACCAGGTAGGAGACAAAGAGATTGATGGATTCAGTGAGGGAGGACATGGAGGTAGTTGGATAGTTAGTTAGTTTAAGAGTTAAGGATACAGAGGACAGGGGGAGATGGAAATTGTTGACTCAATGTGGCAACAACTAAAAAAAGAAGACAAAAGAATCAGCCCAGATTACAGATCGTTGCACGACTATAATATGGTGGCAAAATGGCACAGGATACACTGGGCTAAAAAGCAATATTACAGTAACCCATGATTGTTATTTAATATTAACAACAAGGAAATAAAACCAGCCACTAGGGAGCACAATCCAGTGTTTTTTAAGTGCCAGTCCCAAGCCTGGATAAATGATGAGGGTTGCGTCAGGAAGGACATCCGGGGTAAAAATTTGGCCAAATCAAAGATGCGAAACAACAAAAAGATTTAGGTTCTCTTTGGGAGAGACAAAGATGGACAGGATCAGGAATGAGGTGGTTAGAGGGACAACACAGACAGGAAGGTTTGGAGAAAAAGCTAGAGAACGGAGATGGTTTGGACATGTCCAGAGGATGATCCTAGAGATGGAGATACCAGGTAGGAGACAAAGAGGAGATTGATGGATGCAGTGAGAGAGGACATGGAGGCAGTTGGAGTCAGAGTTAAGGATACAGAGGACAGGGGGAGATGGAAAATGTTGACTCGCTGTGGCAACCCCTGAGAAAAGGGACAAGCCAAAAGGAGAAGAAAAGAAGAACAAAAATGAAATAAAATAAAAAGTCCCTGCTTCTGTATTAAAAAACAGTATTGTATGATTATCCTTTAATGCTGTAGTGTATATTACATTATACTATGATTATACTGTTGTTAAAACAATAAACCTGACAGTGACCTAAGACGGTTGGACGATTACTATGTGATTTGTGTCAAAAGTCTCATTGGTGTGAAACCCTATCTCCTTCAATTCAGGCAGGAAATAACGTCCTGAAAGACCAATAATTCACCAATCAACATGACAGGACCAACACTGTGGCACTCATTGGTTTTTATACCAAGTTCCCTCAAATGTTCCACAAACGCTCCTGATTTCCAATCCCTGTAATCCACCAAAATATTCAGAGGTTCTAAATGTCCAGAAGCACATGTCCCAACTATGTTTTCCCTCTGTCCTTTTTGGCCCCCGGCTCCTCAAGTGCAGGAAATTGTGTGTATGGGATCAATCAATCTGTCACAGCTGGAACCCTAAATGACAACCAAACAGCTAGAGAAAAATCTGGAGCACATGTCTGAGCTGTGTGGTCAGTCGTGTTTTTTTTTTAAAGTGAGCCTCTATTAGAGATGGACGGGGGATTTATGAGTCACAATCTCCTGTAGCCCAGCTTCATAACACGGCGTGGTAGTGATTATGGTCCTTAAGCTGCCATGACATGGATATCTACTGGCTTTGGCCGAGCTCTGTCCGAGGATCATACTTTAATCTGATTGTAAAGACACAAGGTATGACACAGGCACCGGAGGAATGTAACCTGCCATTAATACTAATTACAAATAGCTTCAGCGGCCAATCAGGAGGCAGAGCCCAGGTATTCAGGAAACATATGATTGGGGTTTTTTTTTTTCCAGGTCTGAAATGAAAACAATGACTGTAGCTTGTTAACTGGACCGAGTCTGACTGAGAGGAAAAACTGCACTGGGTCAAAGGAACATTTTTCTGCGAATCAATCAACCATTTAATTAATAGTTTTGAGTAAAACTAACTTCAGTATTTTGGTTTTGTTTCCTCTATGTGTTTAGAAACTGTCTCAGGCAAACTGTTTTATTTTTTGTTAGCATAAAATCTACTCCTTACAGAGATGTAGTTCAGGTCAGTCTATAGTCAAATGGATCATGTGGTCAATCTAAGGCCCAGGGGCCAGATGCGGTCTGTTCAGCTGTCTAATACGGCCTGCCAAACTGGCCCAACATTTTGGACATTGAGGAGGCTGCAAACATTTTATCATTTTAGCCTTTATGCATCACCTTTACATGTCATTTATCTTTGGACACATGAATGTTCCATCTAACTCAGAGGTGTGATACTCAAATTAACAAAACTGGGACAAAGACCAACTCTAGTCGACATTCGCTAGGATCTCAAGGGCCAAATAAAATTACACAGTGGACCAGATTTGGCCCCCGGGCCTGAGTTTGACATACGCGATCCAACTAAGCCTGCTGCCGTGTCCATTTTCAGGACTAATTCTGGTCCATGACTCAAAAAGTTTGCCCCTCAGCAAAGCAAAAAGGTTGTGTGATTTTTTTTTCTTTTAGGATGGAAGGCTGGGCCTAAAACTAAAATAATGACTGCAGCCATGTCCTGGAGTTGAACACTGTTGTTGACAGAATGTTTGCAGTAAAACAGAAAGTGAGTACAAATTCAAATGGAACAAATAAAGGTGAAATGACTCAGCACTACTTTTACTAGGGCCATAATAATCAGATCTCCAACAGCGAGCAACCAGGGATTAATTCCGAGCATATCGGCATCAAAAAACAACCCAGAGCGAACCTATTTTTAAGAAATAATTGGCTAACCCACATCACCCCCAGCTTCTTCATACTCTGTGTGTTTAACGACACATATTCATACCACCCTGTGCCAGCTGGCACAGCTCAGGGCCTGGCAGGACCAAGTGGACCACTTTAACCCCACGGTTCTCGTTGGTCTTACGTGCACGACGACCAATTTTGGATCGAACTGGGAACAGACAACTCTGGCTGCATCCAATAGAAACACCCGGCCGGGGAGCAGCTTATGAATTCCCAGCTAGACAAATAAATCCAAACAAGTTTGTGGTTTAACCAAATAGAACCTCTCATGCCAACCTTAGGTTTGTGATCATCTAAAGAGGGCAATACATGAAGGCTACATCAACATCCTCCACGGTGGATGAAGAGAGAAAAGCATATGGAGTAAATAAAGTCACTGGCACAAGAAACTAAGGCGATTATAAAGTCTTTGTTCTAAACAGGTCTGGATGTTTGGATGGTCGTTTAAAAGAACAAAATTAGAAGCTGCAGAAACCAGAGCCTGGTCACTTCTAAATACAGAGCAAAGATAAGATTAACACAGATTAGAAATTATTATTATTACAGTGTGAGTCACTTTTACGTTCTGTAGGTCACTGGGTTTAGAAGGATGGGCAACAATTAAAAACTTCTACCTTTCAGGGGGTTTTCAAAGTGTATCAATATTTTCCATCTCACCCTCTATCTTCTACTCTGACTCCAACTACCTCCATGTCCTCCCTCACTGCATCCATCAATCTCCTCTTTGTCTCCTACCTGGTAGCTCCATCTCTAGGATCATTCTTCTACCGATGTATCCACTGTCCCTCCTCTGAACATGTCCAAACCATCTCCATCTGTGTTCTCTAACTTTTTCGAAACCTTCTGGTCTGTGTTGTCCCTCTAATCACGGATGGACAGGATCTACGATTAAAGACTAATCATCTCCAACAAATGAAACAAGACCAAATTAAATATTTCACAAATGTAAGGGCAATAATTTACAGACATTTTATATAAATAATTTGATTACTTTTTATTTTTATAAATACCCTATGTCCACTCACTTTCCACAAAACCTTCAGCAGACGAAGAACGTTCAATCCATTAATGGGTCACAGGGGCAGCAGTCTCCAGGACTGACACCCAAATCACACCACACCATACTGTGAGTTTTTTTGTGGGTTGTAAGACCACTGCAAGCAACAGTGCTATGATCAGAGAACCTCAGTGATGAACTGGAAGTCGGTGGATTAAAACCCAAAGCCTTGTGGACCTGAAGCCTAAGTCCTTAACTAGTAGTCCACCACCAGGGCCAGATAAAAATACCCCTACCCAAATATGTACAGTTTTCTTTATATAATTTTTCTACAGGAGTTAGTGTCCACCTTCCACCTGTTTCTGGTTCTTGACGCCCTCCCAGTAGAATTCCTACTGTTTTGCTTACGTATGTGTGAGCGCTGAAAAGGAAAGATAGATGCGAGTTTTAAATGACGGATCGTTCTCCGTCACCCTCCCTTCAACAGCTCAGTGTGATGTCTGGTTTGATGTCTAATCCACAACACCTGATCTGACTGCGGTAACGTGAACAACCTATTTCTGGACAATGAGATTTCAGCAGGTCTCCACCTGCTCACCAGTGCCAGCACTTGTTTGCTCCAAATCCCAGCTGCTCTTGCCCCAGGCCTGCAGTTTTGAACTTAACAAGCAACTTTGTCAAAGTGGTAATTTTATTTTTTTTTTTAATAAGTGCTGAGTTACAAAAGTTACTTTCAGTTGTAAATGATGGTGTTGGTTTCTTACCCTCCTTCTTCGGCGAATCCTTCCAGTTCGTCTCTCTGCTCCGCCAGTGTGGACTCCAGGTCCAGGTAGCTTCCATTATGGGACAACTGAAGGGCACAGTCATCAGGCTGAAAAACAGGAGCATGAAATATCAACAGAGTCACGTTTTCATCAACTCGCTGAGACTCAGAGTCGAGGACGGACAGTAACATGAATGCAGTTTCTACTAAGGACGTCCAATAATATTGGTTGGCTGATATTATGTGCCGGAGAAAAGCATAATATCTGTAAGAACATACAATGACAACACCTGAGATGTTAACCTCAGTTTTAGAGGCTAATGGTTTCATATATCAGTATCGGTTGACATCGGAATGGGATGTGCTTGGACATTTTCCTCTTTATCGTTTCCCTTCAGCTTGTCCTTTTTCAGGGGTTGGCACGGTGAATAATTATCACCATCTCCCCCTGTTCTCCCCATCTTCCACTGTGACATCATTCTTCTACCAATGTATCTACTGTCCCTCCTCTGAACATGTCCAAACCATCTCAATCTGTCTTCTCTAGCTTTTTCTCCAAACCTTCTTGTCTGTGTTGTCCCTCTAATCATCTTATTCCTGATCCTGTCCATCCTTGTCTCTCCTAAAGAGAACCTCAGCATATTTAACTCCTCCACCTCCAGCTCTGCCTCCTGTCTTCTGTCTCTTCCTAGTGTCTCTAATCCATCCATCATGGCTGGTCTCACAACCGTCCTTTGCTGACACTATCACAAATCAAGAGTAAGTGCTTGGACAATATCTGCAAAATATGATGTCAAACTGTCAAACAGTTTCAATAGATATACAGTATATATGTGTAAATATATCCCTCTGGATGGTTGAGCAATTGAACTCATCGCTCCGTCTCATCATCTCTCACATTCCACCTGTCTGACTCTCCTTCACACATAAATCCTGTTTATCTTCTAACTTTCATCCCTTATCTCTGCAGATCATCTTCTCCACGTTTTTTTTTTGAATCTGCCTCCATTTAATGTAGATTACAACATCACTTGCACATATAAGAAATAACTTTTGTAAACAAGTGATCGTTTTCCCCCCTTTTTCTCACTTGTGTGTTCTGACGTTCGTAGTTTAATAGACCTCATCATGGCGTCAGCTCAGTGGCTTAAAGGATTTCCCCCCCTGATGGTCACACAGACCAAAAACTTATGTAGGCTATAACATGAAAACCATGTGTGTTTTGAATTAGTCAGGTAATTACCAGGTCCATTACAGCTCCACTTCCTGTGGCGTATGACAGTAACGTGACCAGAAATAGAGGAGAAAGGCTGAGAAACACATTAGGGTCCCAAGTCTTTGATCAGTTAGTATTACTGCCCTGCAGCACTGTGTCAACTAGAACTGTGTCACATCTGAGACCAGGAACCAAACATGTGGTCCAGGGCGAAGGCCGCCCCAAAAACATCTAGAGGAACCAAAACATAACACTCCTGTTGATGTATCTGGACAATAAAGGAAGTAACTGATCTGTTTTAACCTGAGCATCTTGGTTGGAGGAAATCACTGACACGGTCGTGTTGAGGCAGAGGCCGAGATAATAAAAAACGTTACTCAGCTACAGACAGAGAGAGGAGGAGAACTGAGGAGGAGACAGATGGGTGACTTCTACTGAGGATGACTATTTTTATGCCTCCAGACTTCAACGTCTTTGAAAATAATAGGTATGACAGTAGTGGGAAATGTAGCATGAAGGTGAAGTCACGCTCAGTCATATATGAGGACAACTGCCTCCACCCCAGGTGACCTCTGTGAGAGGAAACGATCGAGCTGTTCCAGGACAGACAGATGGTCTGTTTTTATTATAAATATATATATAAAAATATATATACTACACCGTCCAGTATGCTAGTGCAGTAAATGAAAACGACAGCAGGAATATCCTCAATATTACATAGTACAACGGTAGTTTTATAAAAATGTCAGAGTTTTTATAGCAACTGTTATTTTTAATAACAATTCAACAAACATAAAAAAAAAAATTAAGGGGCTCACGCTGCTTTATGAGACAATTGTGTTTCACACAGTTGCCACAAGGGGTGAGCAGTGAGGACAGAACAGTCAGTAATAGATGATACTGTTAGAGGTTGAGAATTTAGAAAATTAAATGTATATTTAATGGTATGATTTTTATCCACATAAACCTGACAGTTACAAGCTACACAAAGTCAGTTGTCAGAACTCCTTTATGGAAGTTTCCATCTTTTAACCTAAAGAATCTAGAGGAAATCTTCCTTTTGGGATTAAATTGAAAAAAATAAACAAATTAAATTAAAATTAAATTTATTATATTAAGTGACAGTTTGTCTGAACCTATGAATACAGCTGTGAAATTCCGTTATTTTATTGCCAATAATTTACATGATTTTATCAAAAACAGCAACATCTCATCTTCAGACTGTTTCACTGCACATCACAACTAAAAATAGACAATCATGGACGTTGGACTAAATAAATGAAGCTATAATTAGTGAGCATTGGAACCAAGTCAGGTATGTGTTTGTTACGGCATCAAAAAAATGTCACCATCCAGCCAAAGAAGGTTCAAATAAACCAGCAAAGCCTTCAGTTCTTCTCACACCTCGTCATCATCATGTTTACATTCACATACTTCCTTCTACCTCAGCTTCTGTGTATATGATCTACATGTAATGGCCCAGTTCCAGGCTGATGTGATGTGATGTGGTCGGTCCAGCAGCAGAGGCTACTTCAACCGTCCTCTGCCCAGGACGTGAACCCACGGTGCCTTGATGATGACCCAGTCCAGAGAAGTAACCACAGGAGCTCTGCTCACACACCGAGTCTAGCCGCTCCCTTCAACCACCGTACTGTGGTCCACTGACCAGGCAGGCACTTAGAGCAGGTCTAAAAATAAGGACCGTGCAATTTCCAATTTCAAACTGCTATTTCACGCCAAATGTCTTTGTCTTCCACAAGAAAAGGAAAGACCAATGCTTTTTCATTTCACTGCTGAAATTGAAAAAGCAAATGATGTATCTGAAAAAGAGAAGGTCCTGGACCAGGAAGGCTGACCTTAAGGGAGGTGGTGCTGAGTTTGAAGAAAGTTTCTGTATGAAGCATCACAGGCAAGGGAAATGTAAGGAAAGGAGTGGCTTAAAAGTTGTTAGAAACGGTGTTTTCAAGACCTGGAGGGAAGAAATTAAAAGAAGAAAATCCATATAAGTCCAGCCAGCAGGGGACAAGTATGACAACGGAAGCAGCATTCTTCTGGAAAGATCTCACATCTGAGACAATCGTCTAAAAACACACAGACCGGCAAAACCTCAAAGCTGCATAACAATGTGTAAAAGAATTCAAAGGAGCTCTGACAGCCATGAAGGAGGAACCTGTATTTTACAGCGTTTAACATAACTTCTCATTACCAGACTCTGTAATTTCTAAAGAAAAAAATGTTGCAAAATAACTGGGCCTGAGATTGGAACTGGACAAGTGTGAGTTGGTTTTCCAGAACGCGACCACAATCTCCCAACCTTGAATTCTGATGCGACTCTGAGACTCTGAGACCTGCTGTATTGATGTTTAGGTTTGGACACTGGGTCGTCTCGCAGCAAATTGGACAAATTTTGAAAACCTTAAACTTTGTCACCTGAGACGGACAATTATCGAGTGAAAGGTCACAATTGAGACACGTACAACACATTGTTATTGTTAACACAATGTAAGATGTTCTCATGCCTTATACAAGGAGTTCTTTAAGTTTTGGTAAAAGAAAGGACATCAAATCTCATGAAATCTTGCCATAGGTGGCAATCATGTCTGAATCATGTCTAAAGATGATAATATTTGGAATCATTTTGGTCTTTTCAAAAAAATGTCGTAGCAATCACAGGTTCCAGAGGTGAAGACTAGAGTAGAAGGAGGATGGAACAACTGGAGACAAGAGTCAGGAGTGATCTGTGATAGAAGAGAGTCAGCTAAGGTGAAGGGAAAGGTTTACAGGACAGTTGTGAGACCAGCAATGATGAGAGACGCTAGGAAGAGACAGAAGACAGGAGGCAGAGCTGGAGGTGGAGGAGTTAAAGATGCTGAGATTCTCTTTAGGAGAGACAAGGATGGACAGGATCAGGAATGAGGTGATTAGAGGGACAACATAGACAGGAGGGTTTGGAGAATAATCTAGAGAAGCCAGATTGAGATGGTTTGGACAGGTTCAGAGGAGGGACAGTGGTAGAAGAATGATTGTAGAGATGGAGCTACCAGGTAGGAGGCAAAGAGGAGATAGATGGATGCAGTGAGGGAGGAAATTGAGGTAGTTGGAGTAAGAGGAGAAGATGGAGAGAACAGGGGGAGATGGAAGACACTGATTTGTTGAGGCACGCCCTGAATATGGGACAAGCCTAAAGGAGAAGAAGAAGAACCACAGGTCTGGCCTGAACAAAGTTGCGTTCCGAAACATAACTCTTATCTCAATTCTATTCCAAAAGCAAAAATGTCCCCACTGGTATAGAATACCCAGCAACACACACTGATTCTCCCTCTTGAGGCTGCAGACTGACGTTGACAGACTGCTCCACAGACAGCACATGTAGCTGTTTTGACTCCCTGGACACCATGTGTTAGCAGCAGGCTATTTATACCAGAGTCCACGGCACCATAACGACAACGTTTCAAGACAACAGGTTTGATGTCAAAGGTCTTCACCGGGATCCACCGGAAAGACACTTTTATTCAAAAGCTCTGAGGGTGAGAACCAGACGTCAGACACCCCACACACTGCCTCCTGTCGTCCACCTGTCGTCCTGTCTTTAAAAAGCACCGGGGCTGCTGCTCCAGGCTACTGTTCACCACTAGAGTGACTCAGTAAACAACAGCAGCAGGGCTCTGCTGAGTCTGGGGTCCAGTTGGTGGTCCTCAGACGTCAGGTCTTTGTTTGTGTTCTTAATTCCGTCCACTTCTGCCCTGTCTCTCAAGCGGTGGACAGCATTTCCGCCCCGTCCTGCTGGTCCAGCAGAGTGGAGCTGTAGAGTGAGGGCAGGCCTGTGGTGACCCACAGCATCCTGAGGCTTTCATGACTTATCTAACCAGCTCTCCTCAAATGCGACGAGGGCAGAATGAAGGAATTAGCTTCCTGTTTCCTCAGCTTCTTCACAGAGACTGAGATGAACGTCGATTCAACAATTCAACCTGGATACATTCGAGCACCAGTAAATTTTTTATAATGCCATAAACAGTTGACTCCTGCAGCAGACAAATAAACCTCCAATAAAAGTGACAGATCATCTAAAAGTGATAAATTAATGACTTGGTTTGATAAATGATATGTGCCCTAAAATTTGTTTTGAGGAAAATACCTGCATATCTAAGTGAAAGTCACTAGATGGCAGCATTGAAGCTCATCTTATTAATCTCACTCATTCGTATGCATAAATTAAGTATTGTCAAATAAATATAGGTATCAGTTGATAAAACGCCTTTGGAAAAACAACATGTGTGAAAGCATCTTCCGCAACAGAGGTCTCAAACTTGCGGCCCGTGGGCCCTTTGTGGCCCATGGAGCGATATTTTGTGACCCCCACCTTGATGTGAAAGTTAAATGCTAGATTTATAGAAGGATCTCACTACAAGTCAACAATGCTAGAAAATTGGATGTGAGTATTACAAGACTCGTCTGAAGTGTTGTATTACAGTGAGAAACTGATTTTTTTTTTTCATTTTTGCAATTTTTTTTTCTTCTGTTTTGAACATTAATTGCCAATGCAGTCTTTTTGCGAATTGACAGTGGCCCTCAACCTATTTGAGACTGAGACCACTGCACTACAAATCCAAATATGCTGACTAGTCAACAAAAAAATCACAAGGTGAAAAATTGCACAAAAGTTGATTCAGAAGTCACGCTGGGATCAGCCGGATCATTATCCAAATCCTCAGATCTGGGTCAATCCAGGTCAAGTATTATCCTCTTCCTCCAGTCCACAAGTGAGCTACTGGACATTTGACCTCTGTAATCTACCTGATGCTGTGTAGTGACCGAGTACCAGAGGCCCTATACTCATACCCATGCACCAGCACAGAGTACCAGGGAAGGGTTCCTCGGGTCCATCACCAATAACATGGCTACAGCCCATAACAACCACGTCAGGTTTATGACACTGAGCAGACCACGCTCACTGTTCTAGGGTTCTGCACACAACAGGGAAGTTTCCCAGGTTCTTAAAGGACCCACAGAGTCTAGATAATGAATAATAAGAGGTTTCCACTGAAAGGACACACTCATTGTGGCTGAGGTAAACATTAACAGATGCCGACTCCTTCCCATCTCACTCACGGATCGTCATTCCACTCTAATAATACTTAATCTATATGCTATAATTTCACAGTGTCAGGATAATCTACCCAGACAGTGCACACTGCTGTCCATGACTTTGAAGGCTGTGCTGCTGCATCAGCCTTCCACATCAGCAGACTGACTGCATCAAATCACTGCTTCACTCACTGCTCCACTGGGTTTGTTTGGTGGTAACCCCTCAACAACATCAGCAGACTCCTCCTCATCTTCACCATCATCAAGTTTGAAGATGCCATCTCCAAGCAGAAGCCAAAGACATTAAATATTAACAAGATTAAAAATATAAAACTAATCCATAATGCATACCTTGTGAGGAGCTTTCAGCAGTCGATGGACTCCAGCAATCTGATTGATGAGAGGAATATCTTCCCTGAAGGTGTACAGAGGTGGTCGGGTGGGTTCTGGGAAATTGGTGCTGTTAAACGGATCAGTATCATCTAAGAACTGCACCCTGCATATAAGCGTAGCCATGGTGCAGCCATGCAAGGCGTTTTTTTCTTTTATTTTTGTTTTATAAAGCTGATCGAAACAACGGATGCGACAGCACAGACAGACACCCTCCCACCCCTGCCCTTACTCCCACCCTCGACCACGCACTAAACTACCGGCAGCAGGTCTCCTGCAGCAGCAAAACACCGCAACTCCTCCGTTGTTATCCTTGGATCTTCTCCATTCGCAGCGCAGAGGAGTCGGTACAGCAGCAGTAGAAGGTCCAGCAGTGTGTCTCCCTCAGAGATGCAGTGAGTCCGTCGGCCAGTCCGAGCAGAGTGGGAATGATCGAGGCGCAGTATCCAAGGGCATTGCGGGCTGCTGAGGTGCGGAGGCAGACTGCGGACGGGACTGCTTCACTTGGCGCTCGGTCTGTGAGAGCTGATGGTTCGTGGCTCCCTCCTCAAGAGCGAACTCTGCCAGGAGAGTCACACACAGGAGCTGCAGCCAGAGCTCAGCCGGCGGACACGGAGCTCAGGTTACAAGCGCAATGGCGAACCCCAGCGGTCGAAATTGACAACTACACTCAACTGTAAAGACGGACTAGGTCTGCTGCGGACTAGGTCTGCTGCAGTTGGTCTCTACCCTTTTTCCCTGTGACGTACGGTACACGTGACGGTCTGTTTACATCAGTACCGTCCAAATATGATATATATTAATAACACGGCGCCTCATCGTATGTTTGAATCATTAAACCTGGGCAGTGGTTCGAGTCCAACTTATGGATGAGCATAACAATAAAACATGTGTTTTTAGTTTTGTTCCTCACCTGATGTTTTCTTCTCCTGCTGCTCCACCTCCTGTCCTGCTGTGATTACTGCTCCTCCACTCATGTGTTCCACCTGTCTGTCGTGTTCTCGCGACCTCCTGCAGCAACGTCACTTCCTTCTCCTGTCCTCGTGTTCACCTGGACTAAAGATGAAGACACGCTACAACACTTTGTTTTTTTTTTTTTATACTCGATGCTCTATTTCTATAACGCAGTGTTAATGTAGTGGGTTTTTTTTAAAGTTATTATGTGAGTAAAAGTAGCACTTTATAATGTAGGTAAATCAATATTTATAAAAGACAGTAAACTGTTAAAATATTAATAATGTGTACTTGGTTGCAGTGAACTACAAACATAATAATTTAATTAAAATATATATATTAAAGAACATAGTGCTCAAAATCACTACAATATATATTTAGTTAAATATGAATTCACTGCTTTGACCCTTTTTTTCGAGTTTTGCTCATTCGTATTTTCAGTGACAGCCAATTATTACCACTGCTGGGGTTGTTGTTCCATCCATGTAAACCACTGAGAACATGTCACAGAACCCAACAACCAACAGAGAGATGGCTCCTCCATAGACAGCACACAAGACAAGTTATATCTGAAAGTCAGACATGATCATTTGATAGAAATCTCATAGTCTGTGCAGTGAAGAACCATTTAATTTACTTTAACCTGATAGTTGATGGAGACTCACAATTCATAGCCTCTTTTGGCCAATTCTTAGGGAAACTTCAAGGTCTTACAGCGTCAATAACCATCCCTCGATGAAACCAATCAGTCCAAGGTATGGCCAACCTGTCCCAGAAAGTCACTGCTTTCACTGCAGGTTTTCATTCCAACCAACCAGAAACACTTAGATTGGTCAATCAGTGACTAAGATGGGTTGATTTAACCTGTCAACACAGGTGTGCTACTGCTTGGTTGGAACAAAGACCTGCAGCCACAGCGACCCTTTGTGGAACAGGTTGACCATGCCTACTATAGACTGATAGCTGAAGAACTCAAGGGTAAATTCTTCTATTAGGTGATATTATTAGAACACATCATATCAAATGTATCATCAATGCAGATGTTACTCAATTTTTAGATAAAAAATATAAAATAGTATTTGAACAGAATTTTATAATAAAAATAACTATCAAACAAAGATCTTTTACCTCCTACCTCCATTTTTTTATATAATCAGGCCAAAACATCTAAGACAAGCTATATCTGACACTACAGAGTCTTATTTCCCCAATAGTAGTTACCTTGTGGGTAACTGGATATCATAGGTTGGTCCTACTATGTCCAGTTGCACCTGAAGTAACAATTTTTGGATTAAATAACCTGGATGATTGAGAACCTTCACAGAAATCACTCTTATTTCCATCCATAGTTGGGGACCCTGAAGTAATTTGTGACCATCTGAACTTTGAGGTCCACATGGCACTGATTAGTATAGTGTTTGACGAAATGTCGTAGCATTAAATATATCTGACTTATTTATATGGTTGAAATATAGACATAGATTATCCCTTAGTTCCAGTGCTGTATGCCTAGACTGTTGGGGGAACAGTATCACATGGATTGACTTGAAGTATAAAATCAGTTTATCTTCAGGTCATCCAATAACTGGTTTATGAGGTGATTTACAGTAATAATAATGAGAGTCAGACACGGTCAATAACGTAGGTGTTGATATTGAATATATCTCTACAAAAAGTTATAAAGTAATTTATAGGCAGATAAGAAGAAAGACAACACCAACATTTCACAAAATATCAAGGTGAGAGTTAATAATTATCTGAGGACAAATAAATAAGGGTGTTTTAGAGATTGATCAGTAATGTCAATGTGATGATAGGATGGCACCTAGCTACACAGAAATGACTAGAATCCACCAACCTGACGATGAAAATACATTTATGGATAGTAAACGTTTCTTTGTAGCATTTTTGTTGGTCTACTTTGGGGGTTATGTTTTGTTTCTACTTTTTTTCTTCACTTTGTTCGTATGTCCTCCCTACCTTCTTCTAGTTTTTATCAGTTCATTGGAGTCAAGTCTATCGTCAAACATGGCGCCTCTTCATGCTTTGACATCATTCTGAATAACAAACATGTACGTAACACCTGTCGCTTAATTCCTGACACCCTATTTTCCAAATACAAGAGAAGTTTTTACGTACGTGTCACGGTACATTTTAACCCTATACCATTAATTAAGTTGTGTTAACAAAGACATACGCGGGACCTTGGACTGACACCGGCCGGCATTGGGTAAAAGTAACGACCATTATAACCGGAAGTTTGAGGAAGAGAGCTGCTCCTTCGTCATAAAACCGGAAATGCTTAAATTCAGCGGGGAGATACATGACGCAATAATTAAAATTGAAAAACTACCAACAAATAAATCTATACGAATTATTTTCTCTAGCTCTAAGTTCGATGTTCTAGTTCTTATAATAATAATCTAGTTCTTCGATGGAGTCGTTCACTTGTTGTCGTCAGTCACTTTGTTTAGTCTGGTTGTTTACAGTTCCTTTGGTGACCAGTGCCGTGCAATAAAATACATAAATACTATTTATAGATGTAAATTTCTATATAAAAAACAAAACAATTTCAGTTTCGGTTGATACCTGCATCCCCAAAGATAACTTGTCGGGAATGTGAGGCTCAGAACCTTAACCAGTGGATAGAGCTCAGGTTATGACGAAATGGCGCCCTCCCATGGTAAAAGTCGAGAACTTACCTTTGACACCAGCTTGTTTTCCATTTCCCGTTATAATGTACCGAAGAGACTGTGTCTTTATCAGGAGAGGTTACAGAATAGCTTCATATAACGGTATAGAAAAATCAAACTTCACTGTAGTCACATTTAAATGTATATTTTATCCATATTTAGTACACATGCATTATTTACAAAATTGTGAAAAAGTGCAAGAGCAACAAATTACCTTTCTGTTGATCATTATTTCTATATTAAGAGAACGACTATGTGCTTGTTGTTTTTTGCATGATTACATTAATACATGTCAGTAAACAATGTACAGAAGTTATAGAACATTACAAACCAATGAAAAAAAAAAATAGGTAATAAAGCCACACCTTTCATCATATTCTTAGCAGATTCCTAGATAACTGTAATAAGAGTTCCAGGATGGCATTGACTGACTGCATAGATACAGTATATAATAAACTAGATAGACATAAAATCCTAAATTCCGATCAGTGACATTTTTTTTTAATTTTAGGTCGATTCCATAATTTATTCTTCATATGAGGACTAACATCTCAGCTCTTATCATTAGATAGTCAATGTGGTCATGACTTAATCACATCACTCTGTGAAGACCTTCTTCTCTTACTCAATAAGAATTTACCAAGAGCAACAAAAGGAATAGCCAGACTGGGTATACCTGCTAGGACAAAAACTATCACATACACCCAGGCTGGATGAGACTTCTCCACCAGTGTAGGGAAAGTCTCCTGCAGAGACCAAGAAAATCAGTGTAAGTAACCTTCAGTTTGGTACAAACAAAACAAAAACGCCACAGGGTGAAATACTTACTGATTCTGGATCCCAAACTTTGTAAAGAAGCTTCTCAGAAACTTCAGTGACGAGATAGAAGATCAGGATGACCAGCATGATGAGTGGACTGATGACTCTCCAGGTCGCCTGCCAGAAGATGTTGGGTTTGTGTCCAATCATGAACTTGATATCATTGTTGAACCTAAGACGAGAGTGAGAACCTCGGATCAAAATTATAAAAAACATTTGTGTCCAAAAAGCCAGCGTGGTCAGTGCACCATGGGAGTTCCTTCAGCAGTGTAGACCTACAGTATGATTTAAATCAGGGATTCTTAACCTTTTTGTCACCATGGCCCAATTTTTTCAGTGTCGACTGATCTGGGGCCCTTAATAATAGCAGTTTAAAATTTCTTCACGGCCCTCTAGGGGGTGCTTGCGGCCCAACTTTGGGCCGGGGCCCAATGGTTCAGAATCCCTGATTTAGATCACAGTACTATCAAATCTGAAGGAAATAACTGACATAGGAAATTAAAAGGTTTCAACGTGGCTAATGCAATGTCCAGAGAGCTGATAGAAAAAAGTACAGAAGGGTACAGTACTTTCTATACCACGGGTCTCAAACTCGGGGTCCGTGGGCCATTTGCGGCTCATAAAACTATATTTTGCGACCCCCACTTTGATGTGAAATGTGAATTTATAATAAAATTTTCAGATTTGTTCTCCACATTTTTTATGTTGAATCCTATAGTTCTCTGAACTCTGATCCACAGTCTCCTTCTGGTTCAGTGTTGTATTACACAGAATCTATGGGAAACTGATTTTTATAATTTTTTTAATTTTGTAATAAACACTGAAAGCTAATGTGGCCCTTCGGTGAAATGATAGTGTGGGTGGTGGCCCTGAAAATTATCTGCAATATATTAACCAATTGAACATAATGATACTAATAATTGATTAGTAATTATATACACATGCAGTAAAAAACTATGTCTTAAATATAAGTGCTTGGTTTTTTATACCTGTCTATTCCATATATGTAAACCACTGAGAACATTTCACAGAACGCAACAACCAGCAGTGGGATGGATCCTCCATAGGTGTCAAACAGTGACAGCCAATGGTTTCCTGAGCCTTGGACGAAAATCAGGCCGATCAGACAGCACGCAAGACAAGTTATACCTGAAGGACAGACATGAAAATTAGACATAATAATCTGTGCAAGGAAGAACCATTTAACATGACAGTTTGTGGAGACTCACCATTCGTAGCCTCTTTTGGCCATTTCTTAGGGAAGACTTTGAGATCTTGCAGTGGCGTCAGCACTCCCTCAATGTTACCAAACATAGAGGACAGTCCAAGGCAGAAGAGCATGATGAAGAAGAGGACGGACCAAAGTGGCGACAGAGGCATCTGTGTGATGGCCTCGGTGAAGACGATAAAGGCTAAACCTGTTCCTTCCACACCCTAAATCCAAAGACAACATAAAATCAATGTTTTTATTGTTTTCACCTCTCATCTAAGAGGCTTCTTAACTTCTGTTAGCGTGGAGCACAGGCGTTATGTACCTGTGAGTAAGGAAAAAGGTGTGTTTCAGGTCCCTGCTGTATGGTGGACCTGGGGTCCAAAAAGGACCTTACGTTTACTCCCTCAGTTTGCATTTAAATTATTTTCATCTGAGATTAATCACCAAATGGCTGCAAAATAATTATAATTATTCATCCATCCATTTTCAGCCACTAATTCATTGCTGGATCGCAGGAGCAGCAGTCTCCACAACTGCTACTCAAATCACATTGCACCACACTGTAACTCCCTCCAGGTGGCGAACTGGGAACTGGGAAACTAACCGACCTAACCGTGATTCGAACTTTCCCAAGAGGTGAACCTTGGGGTTTCACGCCTCTGGGACAAAGTGATGGCCATAACTATAATTAATGTAGGTTAACCAAGTTTTTGTAACAAAAATCAAGTAAAAGACACAACATATTTTTTGTTTCATGCATAATCTGGCAAGTCCTTACTAATATTTCTCCTTTTTCTTTCAGCTTGTCCCTTTTTTCAGGGGTTGCCACAGCGAGTCAACATTTTACATCTATCTGTCCTCTGTATCCTCAACTCTACCTCCAACTACCTCCATGTCCTCCCTCACTGCATCCATCAATCTCCTCTTTCTCT